>BEXV01000241.1:7203-18415 GCA_003118195.1 Hemicentrotus pulcherrimus | reverse complement strand
ATATATATAAGACACATATAAGACATCCTACCATTTCCATAATCATTTTATTTCATTCATCATTTATAGATTCATCTTTTCGTTAATCATTGATTCATTTATTCATTCCTTTATTTATCTATTCCTTATTTATTTATGCAATCATTTATTAAATCCCTTTTAATGAATCTTACCTCTTGAACCACATTGGCTTGGTTACCCATCACTATCATACCAATGGGCATGGCTTTGAGACTAGCCCTACAGCGGATGTTATGAATGAATCTTACCTCTTGAACCACATTGGCTTGGTTACCCATCACCATCATACCAATGGGCTTGGCTTTGAGACTAGCCCTACAGCGGATGTTATGAATGAATCTTACCTCTTTAACTACATTGGCTTGGTTACCCATCACCATCATACCAATGGGCTTGGCTTTGAGACTAGCCCTACAGCGGATGTTATGAATGAATCTTACCTCTTGAACCACATTGGCTTGGTTACCCATCACTATCATACCAATGGGCGTGGCTTTGAGACTAGCCCTACAGCGGATGTTATGAATGAATCTTACCTCTTAAACGACATTGGCTTGGTTACCCATCACCATCATACCAATGGGCATGGCTTTGAGACTAGCCCTACAGCGGATGTTATGAATGAATCTTACCTCTTGAACGACATTGGCTTGGTTACCCATCACCATCATACCAATTGGCGTGGCCTTGAGACTAGCCCTACAGCGGATGTTATGACCTGATGGACCACAGTTAATCACCTGATACAATCCTGGACCACCTAAAATCAAAAGAAACCAAATCAGAATTATCATCTTCCTCTACCTTAAAATAGAAGAAAGTACAAGATTCAATTCCATTAAGATCACCAACTAATATTTTGATGATTCATATGCATTTCAAATCTATTTTGATAGCAAGTATGAAGGAAATAAACATGGAAAGATAATTCTTTGTATTTTATAGTACAAAATACTAAGCATTATTTGAGGAGTACATGTACATGTAAATCAATACATGATACAACATACAAGTCATTTCTTGGAAATAAAGAAGAGATTGCTCAGGTCATGACGGCAGTGCTTTCATACAGGTACCGATACTTCACATTGCAAGAGTATTACAATATTTCCTGGCTTGTAGTCTACCCAATTTCTCACATCCTTCAGTAATGATAATAAATACCTGTTTTGGGTTTAACAAGAGCAGGGCTGTCTGGATCCAGACTCTTGAGGGCGCTTGCCTTCGGAGACTCCCTTCTCTCAGGGCGATCATCATAAATAGACTTGGACTCCTGAAAGAGAGAAACAGTAACATTTTATAACTTTTAAACAAGTTGCAAGAGTCGCTATCATTTGTTACACACTGTAGATAGAATAAGGTACAGCAAAATGTAACGCTTCCCACTTAGACAAAAGTGTAAGGAGTAACTAATTAACGACACTTACAATCTGCACTCTGAGGTAAAAATTGATAATTTTAAATTGGCTTACGCCTAACAGCAAATGTTTTGTGAACAAAAAGTGCTGTAATAACTGTCAGAGCGCTAAATAAGTTCCAAAAACAAATGAATAACATATCAAGAACAAAGCACATATTTTAATTACACGCCATCCCCCTCCCTACGCCACAACATCACCATTAAAACCACAAATGAATTTTGTTAGAGAGAATGAAGAAAGACGCACCTCAACAGGGAAGAGGAATGTCTTGCCGATGTGTTGATTATAGAGGAGACACCATCCCTCTCGTACACCGTTTTCAGGACAATACTTCTTGATGCTTTCATGTGTTAGCCGTACCCAAATACCATCCTCATTTTGGAGCTAGAAACCAAACAAACATCAACAAATAATCATAACTGAAAAAAATTCTTTTGTGTCCAACTGATCTGGGCCCCGTCTCAGAAAGAGTTAATATCAATCGCAACTTATTTGTAATTGATATCAATCGCAACTATGTACATAAGAGATAGGAGACTGCAAACTTGCGATTGATTAGGATCGAACACAACTCTTTGTAAGACAGGGTCCTGGTATACATGTACATAGAGACATGAGGGAGGTATACCACAACACTTGATGGACTACTTAAGATTTTACGGAGAATAGATCCAATACACACTGTTCATCATGAATATTACTCTTCAAATAAACTTGATACAAGTACTGAGCAATAATGTTCAACACCCCAACAAACTGCAGAAGGTATTATTATCAATCTCTAATTAAAACCAGTTGAACATCCTTACGAGCCAATAAGGACAATGACTTAGCTGTTATTGGTACATGTCGCTGCACAGGTAGAGTGTCATTTGCTGATGTTATGAGAGTTATCAAATCACAACATTCACCAATTATTACACTTAATATATTAGAGATTGATGGACGGAGGTACCTCTTCAGTAAAGATGATCACACCTCCTACATCAACGATTCCTATCTGTTCACTCTGCAACGAGGGCGCACTTCTGATTCTGAGCCCACGGCAGTACTTAGCGATGAGTTTCCTCATCTTGTTGACTGGTGGTGATGTCTTCTTGGGCGTGGCGTTGGGTGGAAGGACGCCATGAGGAGGGTCGTTCACCTCTACTTGAGGGACATCTTCTGTAATGATAAAAGGGCAAATATTTGACTCATTATGCCTGGCTGAGTGTTTTTTGCAAGGACTTCACATATCACTCATTGTAATATTAGGCTGCAAATCCTTTCAATCCGATGCCCAATGCCTATTGAACAAATTCCTTGCATTTCTCAGAAATAGCACTTCAATAAATTCTTCTAAATACATATGAAAGCTTACCTCTACAGCTATTCTTAATTTGTTCAGAGACTAAGGGACACCCTTATGATTGTTGTTGTTGTTTTTATTATGAAGATGATGATGTTTACGGAAGGACACTAGTAATACATGCAACATCACAAGAACTACACTCCCCAGAAATTTAAGGCGTCATGGTAATTGGCCAATTAAAGAAATTCATACAAAAAGAGGAAATCAAAAAATGATAACTGATTGTTATAGTAAGTAATAAATCTATAAATAAGAATGCATGGTTTGTGATTAAGACTGACCTAATGAATGACCATCAATGGTGACATGGACTGAGTAGAGTCCTATTGAGCTTGGAGTCCAATTAGCTGTGTATGTTCCATCGTTATTATCTCTTACAAGCATGCTTTCATTAGGTCTGTGAAAGAAAACACATACTTAGAATTGAAGCTTCCCGTATATCATTTACAATAACAACAGAAACATTTTTAAAAAACATTTACATATGGCAAAGACTGAAACAAGTAGTTAATGAAAATCCTATAATATTACACATGAACTAAGAAAATTACAATAAAATCATAATTGAAATTACATATACGACGAGGCATAAATACAGGTATGCACTTACAAGACTAAGAATCGAAATGAACGCCTTTTTTGCTCTGATAGTAATCAAGCAAATGTTACACACATCTAAAATGAATCCTCTTAACAATAGTAAACAACAAGAAGGTAAATATAATCTATACTTTTAAATTAAAAATATTTGGAGATATTGCTCATACACAACCGAACCATTCTTTTATATGATCTCATTCTATCCCATAAAACTGACACAATGCACATACCTTGTGACTGGCAGAGAAGCAAACCTCAACTCCTCAAAGGAGTAGCTCTCATACTCCTTCATCATGGTGATAGAGTTATACACCGATACCTCCCTCCTCATCACAGGTTCAAAGGGCGTGTCAAAGGTTGGTGCTTTGTGACCTCCAAAGGTCAAGTCTTTGTCACTAGCGTTAGATGCCTTCTGGAACTTGGAGGACTGGTAGGGATGATCTCGCTTACCAACAGGGACTGCTTCTACTTCAATCTGGACAGAGAGAAAGGACAGATAAGTACATGATAAGCCATGTCAGTTGTGAAATATGTTTTGATTAAAAAAGGAGGGCAATAAATACTGAGATGGTTCTTTTACCACAATTATACAGCATCAAAAGCATGCAACGTCTCTCTTCATTACCATGTAAGCCTGTTATCAAGTCAGTGATGAAAATTATACCTCTATCATACCACATTTCATTTTAGTTCAGATATGGCCTGGTAAATTGCCTTAAAAAGAGGGGAGGTGTCACAGCAAATTGAAATTAGGGCACCCCCTTTCTTTTTCTGTCTCTTTCTCTTTCTCTCTCTCTCTCTTCTCTCTCTCTCTTGTTACCATCCTTAAAAGCTTACCTTTAAACCAGGCACAAACACCAGTCCACCGTACTGATCTCTGCTCAATACAGTAACCACTGTAGGGACGCTACATCTGATCTCATCTCTAGTGAATATCACATCACATTGACGAGGTTCTACGTACGACTCAGGTTGTAACCATCTGTACACAAGAATCAAGATCAAAGTCAGCTAAATTCAGTAAACTGTCTATTAAATATCAAATGCAAAAAAAAGGGCAATGACAAAAAAAAAAGAACAGGAAAAATTGCAGCTAAAAATGAGGTGTACATGGATATCATACTCACTTTAATTTGAGTTTTAAAATATATATACATTCAAAGGAGTGAACCCTATTGAATATCAAATACAAAAAAAAAAGAGGAAATGACATGAAAAGAATGCGAAAAATTGCAGCTAAAAATGAGGTGTACACGGATATCATACTCAATTTAATTTGAGTTTTCAAACATTCAAAGGAGTATTATACAGGACAATAGGCCATTTCATTTTTAAGAGAGGCATCTTAGTTCACTTAGCCATACATGTATGTCTTAATTTAAAACGTAGATTAAAGGAAAAAGGAACCCATAACCATGACACTTACAGAAAGTAGGGATTACAATTTTAAAACAACTGTCACTGTTTTCCCCTCATTAAAACATCTCTGTATACTCCAAGATATTAAAAGACATGCATTTTCAATTATGCATTACCAATTTGTGACCCTCTCAATTTTCTTCAAATATAAAATACGCACAATATGCTTTGAGAGAAGAATGGCTCACCTTGCTAGTCTACCTCCACTTGTCCCTGGTGCACACATGACAAAGTCCCTCAGGAAAGCTCGTTCATTAGACTGAGTGCTCAGCGGTATGTTACCCTCTAAAGCTTGGTGGATGGTAGGTGGCTGGGCTAGGGCAAACCCACGACACAGCAGGCTTGCATGGCTACTGAAGATCTGGTATGAGAGAGGAGTAGTAACAAGCATGAATTAAATGAAGCCTAGGTAATTTTCATTAACAAAATAATGTACACTGTATGTAAAGATCTTCTCCTCTTATTTCAACTACACGACATGGATAAATGTACAAGTAGCTTCATGAGAATTACAGGAGACATTAAACAGCAAATTACCTGTAGACATCTTTATAAACTCACTTCAATTTTTAGAAACTTGCCCTCACATTATGTGACATACAATTCAAGTCAAATTGGATATGTATATAAATTAGTTTACAACTGAGTCATAATTATGACTTCAACGTTATCTAAGATATCAAATGTTCAATACATCATTATTTGCCCAAAAGGTTACAGAGATTTCAGAAGATGCTGTTACCTCCTCAGCTGCCTCGGTGATGAGTTCCACCTCCTCGTTTCCCGTCTCCGTTGATGATGGAGGAAGACTGATGTCTTTCTTCATCATGGATGCAGCACACATACCACCAAGGTAGGCTATCTCTTTCTCTAGGTTCACTAGACCCTATAATTCAAGAAAAACATTGTCTTGTGAGAATACTGCCTGAATTTTCCATTTAAATCTCATATGCATAATCTTAAATATAAATTTGCCAGATTTCCTAAACTTTAGTTGATAAATGGCAAAATCCTTCCACTTCTTAAAAGTAACAATGCTTTCAGAAATACGAAATGATGAATGAAAGAATAGAATTGAACTGAAATATAACAAAAGAAGTATGGAATACATAACCCCTTGCTGTGTAACATATTAGCTGTAATTTCCTTCATTTCTCTAATTCCCTAGAAGTCTTTCACAATTCAGAGTATACATTTATCAAACATCTCAATACCAAAATAGCCATGATATTTCTTGTCAAGGTGATACATGTTATCACTGTCTATGCTGATTAAAGTGGAGTATTATTATATCAACGTGACACAATATATGTTCAATCTTTATTCTCTTGGGAGCTCTCACACAATAAGTGTCTTCAAATCAACAATAAGTAGGTGAGTACAGGTGTATATGATCTTTGATTATTTCTGATCATAATCTAATAAGACTGTTTAAAGACCAATCGTTGTAGGTTCTTGTTGGACACCCTTCTGGTGTTAACCCAATAACAGGTGTTATCACCCAGGGTGGACTCAATAACAGGTGTTATCACCCAGGGTGGACTCAATAACAGGTGTTATCACCCAGGGTGGACTCAATAACAGGTGTTATCACCCAGGGTGGACTCAATAACGGTGTTATCACCAAGGGTGGACTTCAATCCTAAAACCAAAAGCTTTCAGGTAATGCACTACACCCTCCACCAATCATCTACATAAGGAAATCTCATCATAAATTTTCCCCCATCCTCAATATTTAAAGGAAAGCTGGAGTTAGTTATGGTAGGTCTCAGTTTCGGTGCCTGGGAGACTTGTAAACATATTTATTGGTAATTCAACAAAATTTGATGTCAGTGAACTGTGATAATGGCAACACATGACTGTGTAGTTTTAAATGAAGCTACATGTTTTCAAGTGAATGTCTGTCTTACCTCATCACAAGTTGGAATCCATTCATAGCCAATGATGGTACATTTGAATCCAAACATGTTGGCTTTCTCGTCCTTCACATAGTCTGATGCAGTACCCAACACGAACGATACCTCATTACCTGCAAGGTCAAAGCAAAACGAGTTTTAGCGTACAGTATATGAATAACTGGGTAAAAATACTTATATATCTTATAATTTGATATTCAAACACACAAATAATATCTAATATGTCATTGTAAATTCACAGGTTTTAGAAGAAATGAATGTATTGAACTGGGCAAAAAATACTTATTTCTACTTTACAGCATAGAAAAGATGACTCGCAGAAAATGTACTGAGTAAACTGATGTCTACTAA
Organism: Hemicentrotus pulcherrimus; assembly: GCA_003118195.1. Classification (NCBI taxonomy): domain Eukaryota; kingdom Metazoa; phylum Echinodermata; class Echinoidea; order Camarodonta; family Strongylocentrotidae; genus Hemicentrotus; species Hemicentrotus pulcherrimus. Next base: position 11,336 of record BEXV01000241.1, on the reverse strand, counting down.
ATGTATGTCTCCAATCTGCACAATTTTTTTGGAAGAGTGAGGGAGAGAGAGGAAGAGAGAGAGAGAGAGAGACTCATAAAACAAGAGATAACCTGAGACAACAAAAAGAAATTACATTGGAGGAGTACTTTATTAAAAGAATAATAAATCCAAACTTTACTAATAACACATGTGATCAATTAATAATGAAGAAATGAATAAAGAAATGTATCAATTGCTGAGAGCAAAAAGGGCTTTAATTTTACAGGGACTTGGCATCCCTCCAGCACTCAGGAGAAAACCTCTTTCAAAAAAGATGTGTGCATCTCACCTGGAAGTACAACAGCTGAAGAAGGCCAGTTGATTTTACCATGACACTTCTTGATGACAGGCCATGACCTGGTGGAAGACGGACCCTTATCACCCTGAGTCACCGTCACCGTAGAGGGCGCTGTGGCCGAGGTGGAAGAGACTGGTGATGGGGACATAGATGCACTGGTATGATGTGTGTTAGTAGGTTGATGATGGGTTGTTGGAATGTAGAGCTGTAGACTATCCTCTGGTTGAGCAGTACCGCATTGAGGATCAAACTGTAGTAACATCCATTGCACTGAATCAGGGAAACACACCTAGACATGGCAAAGAGAAGAAACACGATGCATGAAAAAGTTTTACTCTGACGTTATTGTAAGTGGAATTACAGCCAGATATTTAAATAAAGGCTAGCATGTCTACATTTCATGCGCTAAATTTGCTAGTGTCGTACTTCCAAAGCACGTACAGCGTAGACACATTAATACATATCATCCGTTTGGTGCCGGAAGGGTGTTAACTCTGTGTTGAAGAATATGATTTAACACCCTACTGGCTCCAAACAAATGATATCTGCTTTATAACCATCAAGTTCATTTCTTGTCTAAATGTGATGTTATCCTCAAATGAAAAGGCCTACACATTGATAAACATTAGGATATATTCAATAACTTTTTTCTTTCATATAAATGGTAAACACGAGCACATCATCCCAACCTACCCCCTGTTTAAACCACCAAACGGCATCCCTGGGCTGATGGAAGTGGATGAGACCACTATGTGCTTCACAGAACTATAGAAATTTAAAAGTTTTTCTTCTCGACATACGCAAGAAAAAGAAGAAGAAGAAGTTAGGTTCTAACCTTGTAGTTTGCCACAGTAGCAGGCTTGTATGGATGATCACACTCCACCACAGCGTAATGCATGGAGGTGGTGATGGTATGAATGTCAGCTGCTGATTGGCCATTGCAACTATCTGTACTTTGATTGACAGGTGGAGTGGGCGGAGCAAATTGTTGATTGATGGAAGCCACTGGAGGGAGGAGGTCCTTCAACAGATCCAAGACCTGGACAGCACTCTGATAGCGACAAAACAAACAGGTTTACATTATCATATCATGAGAGAAAGCAACATCAACAAAGTGAAATTTTTTCTATAGAGAGTGTCGTCACTTTACAAACATGGCAGGCAGAGCGAGGTCTGGCAGAAGCACAAGCTTAGGATCAGCTGAAGTAACAGGACTAATGTCGCTAGGACTAGACCAGACCTTACTTTAGGATCAGCTGAAGTAACAGGACTAATGTACGCTAGGACTAGACCAGACCTTACTTTAGGATCAGCTGAAGTAACAGGACTAATGTAAGCTAGGACTAGACCACGTCTTACTTTAGCATCAGCTGAAGTAACAGGAGCGATGTAAGCTAGGACTAGACCAGGTCTTACTTTAGCATCAGCTGAAGTAACAATACCAATGTCTGCTAGGACTAGACCAGGCCTTACTTTAGGATCTGCATAAGTACCAATGTATGCTAGAACCTTACCTTAGGATCAGCTGAAGTAACAGGACCAATGTAAGCTAGGACTAGAGGTAGTAGCTGTGAGAATAGATGAGATGATGTGAAGGTGGCAGGAATCTCTAGATCTGCAAGAAACAGTCAACAAGAATATGATCAATCAAAATGAGTGAATTAAAAAAGAAGAGTGTTTTCTATTGTTTCCAGAAAACTAGAAAACCTAGATAATCCTTTGACTAAAAATTCCCAAACAATACTCAACAAAAGCACCTTTTGGATAAAAAAAAAAAAGGAAAAAGAAAAAGAAAAAGAAAAAAAAAGAAACTAAAAAGAAAAAAAATGAAACTATCAATCATAAGCCAAATCAAACAGACATGCTTACCTTGACAACCCTCAGCTTTCTTGAGTAGATCACTGGCTGCCTTGACGATGGTTGTCATAATAGAGAGTACATTAATCCTTGCTTGTTGTTCAACAACCTGTGATTTTGGCTCTACTCTCTGGGTCTCATTTTCAGCTGCAGTACTATACAAACAATAAACAAAGTATATATTAAAATTTACTCTTGGAGAGGAGACAAATCACAATTTTTTCAAGCAATTCAACAGCTCATCATACACTCATATATGATCTAAAAATTTACTTTCAAACAGGAGCTACATCATCTTCTTTTTTAAAGTAATTCATCACTGGGAGTTTCAGTAAAATCAGTTATTTTCTAGCAAGGTGCATCGCACAATATAATTACAGTTTCTCATTTTGTGAAATGCTCTCAAACAACTATCTACTGTCATTTTACTTTCTGAAGAGAGTACGGTATGCAAGTATAAACTTTGTGTTTTCTCTCATACTATGTTAAAACAAGAAGAAATTAACAAACTTACAAACTTTTCTAGATCCTTTTTTGGTATTGCTCTTATTTCAATAGTGCACATTAAATCTAAACCATACAAGACAGGTTATGGGTAGCAGTTCACTAGCAGTTCTCCTAGTTCATCATAAATGGATTACATGTACTTCTGCATATTCATTATTCTTACTTGAAGTATAGAATCTGAGGAATCTGTCCCCTCGTCTGACTGGTCCCATTACTGCTCAGTCTACATAGACTGAATGAGAACGTCACTCCATCCGGACACTTCACGTGGGTCATACCACCGTCTCCATTCACTGTCCTGTTACCATGGTTACGTAGTCTGACAGCATACTTCACTCCTTCCTTGACCGGTACTGGACGATCAAACTTGATCTCTGCAATGTCTTTGGCTAGGTCTAGATGACCGTATGATCCTTTGACCAGTTCTAGTGAGTTCCATCTCTGGCTGTTACCATCAGGTCCTACCTCACTCTGTAGAATGAAACAATTAAAAGTTAATCAACCCCATCTCCATCAAAATGTTGGCGAAAACCATCAAAATGTTGGCAAAATTCTTCTCATAGGCCATTTCTAAGAGGATTTTTTTTCTATTATAAACTGACTTTGTAATAATCCGAATGATTTGAAATACTGAAACCGAGATAAGTTGCGTACCTTATGCTAAAACCGAATTAAATATGATTCAAATGGATTCTATCAAAGCACACACACATATGATTTCATATCTTTGAACTGTGAGTTATCTATTAATTTCACAAATACACATGTATGTAACATTGGGGTGATATATCAAGCATAAGCAATGTCTCATTTTTACATTTAAGTTAACACTTTCAATATCAAACCATTTTCCCAAATGAAGATAAATCATGTAGGGTTATAACTTAATATTCATGTAGATATGTGTCCATGAATAGTTGATAACCAGGGACATCAATGATTTGACCAAATTAGTCAGAAAAGAAACCCAAACATGTTGGAAGTCTCATACCCTCTTAAGTATATGAACCCTGAAACAGAGAGGTAACAGGACACAAATTAAAGGGCCCATGACATCGAAATACAAGTGTATTTAGGGTGGAGCTTAGCAAGTTTGAAAAATAAATATTTTCAAAAATATTTTAAAAATCTATGAAACAAATTCAGAAGTTTACATATCAAAATATGAGAGGTATGCAGGACTGCGCACCAACAGGACTACACCTGTATTTCGATGTCAAGTGCCTTTTAAGGCCAAAATCCTGAGATGAATACTGTACTGTAATGAATATTGAATGCAAAAATATAGACTTACCCCATCCAGCAATTCCAGTTCATAGTTGTAGTATCCTACACCACCATAGACACAGAATCCAGCTATCATGACACCAGGCTTGTCTACACTGAAACATACAGCATCAGGGGTACCGTTACCGGTACTCCAACCTCGATTCTGACTCACTCGGGTGAA
>BEXV01000240.1:247381-263608 GCA_003118195.1 Hemicentrotus pulcherrimus | reverse complement strand
TTTTTTTAGGGCTTCAATATTACACCATATCACAGACACTGGTAACATGTAGGACCTTGTATCTTAGATTTAGCATTGTTAAACGATCCCTTTAAACAGGTTCTGAGAATGTGCTTCAGGCCTGCATTCACCACAACATACAGTATCTAGTATACACCAGCACAGTTGATGTGGTTATTGGTCAGGAGCCTATAACGGCAGGTACAGAGACGATCCTAGGCATTCCTCAGCACCATCACTTTGGACTCTATGCAACCACCAAGTATGAAGCAGAAAAGATTGTTCTCAAGGCAAGTAATCTCATCCTGAAGAACGGGAAGCGCCTGCAGACGTGCGCTCTTCGCCCGACACCGGTGTACGGCGAGGGTGACACCTACAATCGAGATGTCCTGCGACAAGCGTGCCTCTACAAGATGATGGTTCGCATGGGGAGCGATTCCTCTCGTTATCAGTGCACCTATGCAGGGAACATTGCTTGGGGACACGTCCTTGCCGTTAAGGAACTCTTGAAACCCACAACCAATGAATCGCCCGCAGGACAGGCCTTCTTCCTCACCGACGAAACCCCAGTGTCAAAGGTCAGTGACTTCTTCACACCGTTCGTTATCGGCGTCAACGCCAAGATGTCCAGCTTTTCTCTTCCATTTTGGTTGCTCTACTCCATTGCAGTTGTGATAGAAATATGTGCCTGGCTTCTTCAGCCGATCTACAAGGTTAAGGTCTTCTTGACCACTGCTACTGTGACCTATGCCTACGGAGTGTATTATTTTCAGTGTGAAGGAGCAGAGAGGTGCCTTGGATATGAGCCTCTCTACACCTATGATGATGCTGTTGAAAGGAGTCTGGTTTACTATAGAAGGGAATGTGGCTTATCCTGACCCACAAGATCCAATGATACCCAGTTTCTCCCAGTCATAAATGCAAAGTATACTATAGATATTATAATGTACCTTTTATTACACTTCCACAGCAATAATTTGCCTCAAATGCATATACAGTCAAACCTGTCTATAGCGACCACCCAAGGGAAACACAAAAAGTGGCCTTTGTAGACAGGTTTCTTTAGTACATGATTCAATGAGAAACCATTTTCAAGGGAAACAAGAAATGTGGCCCTTGTAGACAGGTGGTCTTTTTAGACAGGTGGTCACTAAAGCAGGTTTGACTGTATTGTCCAATAGGACATCAACACTATGACAAAAACATATCAGCAACGGGTTTGCACACCCTTCTGGCTTTCAGCAAAGGATACGAAGTAATACGTGTTTTCAGTTGCTCAGGAAATTATTTTTATAATTACAGGTACTAATTGTATACAGTATACAGTATGTTAGAAAGTCACTCACAAATACTCAAATAAGGCATGAGATATTTGACATGTTGACTAAGAAAAGGAAAATTATCTAATGTGCAATACGACTTGATTCCCCCACTCCCCCCTTTTGTTTTTGGTTACTCTATTAAAGAGAGTATGGTTAATTTGTGTGATTATATTTGCATAAGAAAAATTATCTTTGTTGTTAGAAGATATGAAGTAAATATTGCAAAACAAGTGGCCTTTATACATATTTTCAATTACAAGTTCATTGATTACCCTAAAGGTATGTTTGAATGAATATATTATCTTGCAGTACAACTAGTCAAACACTACACTATATTCTACTTTTGAAAAGGAATGTCATATGACAAATATGTAGTCAACTTCTATAGTATTTTATCCAAGTGTTTATCCTTTACAAGTTTGTTTTTAATCAAAGTTCTAGATATTAAATCAATCACTTTGTGAATAGGCTAGTTTACTTTTAGGTGAGGATGTCATAGCTAAAGCCTGTTGCATAAAATGCTGCAATCAAATGAGTTACAACTTGCGATGAAAAACAGATCATTCTGCATTTTGGGAGGCCAAAGATCATGTTTTTATTCTTATTACTATTGCCAAATTTCAAAGATATTGTTAAACATAGAACTATGGCTCGTGCTAACTACATGCTGTACATTTCCTAATGAATGTATATCCGAGTCTAGGCAAGTGAAATGTGGGAAATATAAGAATATTTCTTTGTTGACTATCAGACATGCAGTGACTCCACGCTTCTGCTTCATTCACATATGAGGCAATACAACTGTCTCAAAAATGGTTGGTGCAAAAATTGAACCATTATTTTACTAATATGAAATGCAAGTTTGGGCTAAAACAAAAGGGCAGTTGCATGCAGCAAGGGCCCCTACACAGCTGTTTGATGTAAGATACTGACATTTGAAGTGCACTATCATGCAGTTTTTTTCAAAGCAGTTTACCGCATTACACATAAATGAGGTCTCAATATGTTTATCCATTTATTGTACAGTACTTCTGTTGAATCTGTTCACTTGATTATCATCGCATGGTGTGATGCAGTGTTATCCTAGTAGATAGGCCAATGCCGTAAAAGGAGTTCATTTTCAGCTCAATGTGGACCCAGTATAAAATAACGCTACTTAAACATGCAGTACTTATTTATATAATTTTTTAATCATGTTATAACTATGCAGTGGCCTTTCTTTGTGTGAACTTTATGAATATTAACAGAATGACAATCTTGCCATGCAAATATGAAATAGATTAATACAGGGTAAAGGTTTAGAAGTACAATTATAAAAGAACTTGATTTGAAAGAGTATGTCATTTGGATGTCCAGACAACCCCCTGGACCAACAACCATGAGGGGCGGGGGGGCTGGTGTAGACATCCAGGACTTAGGGTCTGGGACCATTATATGAATCTTATGGTCTATCTTGAAGACTCCTGTCTTCATGGGATTTATGAATTTGAATGCCAAGGCAGCCTAAGTAAATTGCGCAATTGGATAATTTTAAACAGAAATATGGCTGTGGATCATCATCAGTCATTTTTTTAATAATACGTTGTCCTTTTTACAGACAAAGGACTTTCAGGGGAAGAAGTTCTTTGTGGATGAACCTTGATGCCATTTTTTTTCAAGCACTGAAGTGAATACGGATGATAGCATTCATAATGTATTTGAGTTTAAAGATATGAAATATGCTGATTCAAGCAGTCCAAGCCTTCAAGTGGAGTCATTGGGAGTGTTTGTTTTGAAACAAGTTAAAAGTATTTATATGGTGAAATTAATAAACCTGATGAAACACCTTGTAACGCAAAAATCAACTGAATATTTAACTACAAGGAACTGCCACAGTACATATTTCTTTCTGTACAAAATGACAATATAGTCAAGTCTGCTTATCATATAAATGACTAATTGTGTGTAATCATGAAGGACTGCTGGTATCTGGAAGATGTCATACATTACTTTTTAGGGGTATGATGAAAGTGTATTATATAAAGTATATTTTAAAAACAAAAGGCCATCACTGTGACTAGTATTTCTGAAAATTGAAAGTACTGAGCTGACAATATCTATCGCAAATGGTATTCTCCCACATCTCTGTTTACCTGGAGAAGAAAAATTACATTCTCTCAGTGGAATGCAGGTTGATTAGTTGGTGATGTTCATAAATCATGAGAAAAAAACATATAAATGCACATTCCATTCATGTTTCTTGCAGTTAATAACTTTTCAAGATGTACTTAACCACAGGTTTGTAGTTGAGATGCCGTGGCAAGGATTCCATTGATGAAAATGCTGTTTGATGTAATAAATGATCACTATCAGGGTATGAAATAATGAAATATATTATTAAATTGTATTTAAATGAAGGAACATTCTTGTTTTTTTTTGTTTTTTTTTTATTATTTATTATCTCCATCGTGCCATTCATAATCTTCCAAAGGTACTACATGTATTAAATATTTAATACAGTGTACATGGATCAAAATACATACATCAAAATTTTAAGTTGTTCTTTGTAAATTTGGATAGTCCACTATTTTCAAGTACATGTATGATACATGTATGTATGTGACAGATTTTCTTACTTCTAATTTTGCACCCAAGAAATTGTGTCAAAATGTATAACTACAATGAAGATGGACCAGAATTAGTCCTAACGTCTTTGGATTTAGCAAGAATGACTTCATGGAATTAAAATGTGTCACCAATAATTATGTTAGAATTCTGCAGATTCCTTGCACTAACTTCATTACTTCAACAACAACAACAAGACATGACAGTTAATCACAAAGACCTGTAGTAACCAGTAGCATTATTCATTTCAGTTTATTCAATTAAAAAAAAGAAAATATTTATGAAACTTGTTCAAACATCCATTTACATTGTCTGTATTAGATAACATCTCTCCCAGCACATGCCACTCTGTTTATTTCCACATTACACAAATTAATACTAATCTACTAATCATACCTCCTTTTAGCAAAGTATTCATTTCTCGTATACTTATAACCAACAAAATTTCTTGTACACCCATGTAATATTATTGTAAAGTCACAGAAACACTTTACCCTAGACACATTTTAGGGTGAAAAGAAAATTTACTGTTCCCACTTTCAAAAATTTCTGAACTGAAATACCAATGATCAATCAACCTGAAATTTATTATCAATGGAATGGATTTGTATGAATTACATGGCATTCTTACAAATAAACCATCAAAATATTACATAATGCAAGAAGTAGATTTTCAGTATATACATGTAATATACAGATATCGCAAGATTAGATTCCTTATGTATTTTTTCCAACCTTAACAATTATGAAATTATGATTCCATCTGGACGGAGTATCACACTGAATGAAAGTTTATATAGAATTTCAATTATATTATTAATTAGTTACATAACACATATTTACATCACAATAATATAAATTTAACTACAGTTCTGCTCACAAGACAAGACTCAAAAAAGAGGTACTTCATGCAGTTTTTATAATACAATTTTTGTTACTCTTATTAACAAAATGCTTATATACATATCTTCTTTGCATATTAAGGAATGTCGATCTAGAAAATGTCTATATTGTTTGGCTAGCGGTATTGTTCATACAAATATCAACCATCTCTCTGGAAACTTGTTCACAAAAAGGACAATTCAAAGAATTATTAGTACAGTTCATGATGAAACATGTACAAGAATTATGCAAAGTATATATTGCTTATAAATGTTATTTATAGCAATGCAAAATGCTACTCAACTTTAATGTAGAATGTCAATGTATGAAGACAATATTAGGGAATAGAGATATGGTTGCATGCTCGTGGCAATTTAAACAAATGGACCAATTTGTGCAAATGAATTATATTAACAAAAATATTGCTATCTTCTATATATAATTTACTTAAAATATATGATCTTAATTCATTGTTTGGCAACTCATCTGTGATTTGTGCGGAAATAAGAACAAGTGTGAGTTTAGAATTACCTTTGATTTTAATAGGTGTTCCTGCCAATAACAGGACTATCTTTTAAACCAAGATGGAAAGGTATTCATAGCATCCTACGGTATTTTAAAGATAGTGAAGAGAATCGTGATGAACACAAATTTCTATGCACATTTTCATGTTTAGAGAGTGCGTTTACACAAATGTATATGATCATTAGCACACATAGGCAAACAAACATTGTGATATTATCACCTGAAGAATTCTGAGACGTTGATACAAGATGGTTCCTCGTCCTAAATAACCAGTGTATGGCTAACACAGTCTTATGTGCAATGGTCCATGGAAGAACCAATCTTATCAAGTTGTTATAAAGGGAAATACAGTTGAAAAATAAGGGTGTCAACAAATATAACCACTGAATTCTAATGATGTTTTTTACAAATGAATTTTCTAGTAACAAGCAACTGACAAAAGCACTTTAAAGTGTGTTAGTGTTCCTACTGCAGCCAAAATTTCAAAGATATAGAAATCAAAATATTTACATTTCTCTGTAAAATAAAATACCATAATATAGTTCATAGTTCTATATATTTTCAGTCATACTAGTAGTCAATCAATCATGCATTTGTGAAACTTTGTCATTAGCCATATCTCTCTGCAAATAACCCTTATTTCCAAAAACAAGCAGCCATATGTGGATTAAATTGACATTTGTATCTTTCCAAGATGAACATTCTTACATTTTATCCAATCAAACACAAATGAAGAAAAAAAAAAAACCATGTAAAAGCAGCATTAAGTTACAAGAACACTGGCCTTAGAATGACGAGAGATGCAAGGACTGCGAATGCTAAATTTATCAGCAAAGAAAACTGCATAATTACAGACTTTGCCGTTAAAAATAGTCATGAGCTCTAGCAATGATGAAGAAAATATTCCCAACAAATAGACTATATTATTGTTCTTTGATTTTGATTAAAAGTCAATAATAGCCAAGTGATGGACATTAAAAGATAATACAGTCAAACCTGTCCATAGCGACCGCCCAAAGAAAACATAAAAATTGGTCTTTGTAGACAGGTTCCTTTAGTACATGTTTCAATGAGAAACCATTTTCAAGGGAAACAAGAAATATTAGGGACTTTTAGATTTGCACGTCGATAGCTTTGACTGCAACGTGTGACGTCATTTTAAGGCACTGCGCATGCGTTACGTCGTCTCAGTTGGCGATCGAGAATGTGTCAACCTTGATTTTCCTAAATCTAGTACATACATACATATTGGTAATTATATAGCGCCTTTACATGCTCAAGGCACTAGTATGCCGCGTGCACATAAAATATACAGTTCCTCAGGTAGACGGAGGAACATCCCTTCCCTAGCTGCTATTATGTAAAAATGTGTAGAACAGGTGTCACATGCATATATTCACCTGTTCTACACATTTTTACATAATTAGCAGTGAAGGGATGTTCTTTTGTTGAGGGTAAAATGAGGAACTGTATATTTTGTCCTCTTTCTTTGTCCGTGATATTCAGTGGTACTTCCTGCATGCATTTATATCGTCTAGTGCAATCTAAAAGATTTCTAATTGTAGTCAACATGGGCAGTTAAGTACGTTGACACACATGACCGGTCGGCGTTCGTCGTGTTCTCGTCCACTCAATCTAAAAGTCCCTATTGTCTACCGTATTTAGAAAGGTGGTCGTTGTAGAGCTCATATAACGTTAAAGCTTGATGATGGATAAATTGTTTGGGTGGTATTCCTGTAGCACGTACTAAGTTAGTCCAGATTTTTATGTAGTGCCTGTTGCCAACTCATTTACCCTGTACAGATTATTTTAATCCCTCAATGAAAAGTGCTCAAATTTAATTATTAACGCATAAAAATGAGCTGACAATGCATATCTGATGATATAGTTTGCAAGTAGTCTGTGCTGATTATCGCCAAAGATATCTGTATGCGAATACAATGGCTTATACAGTATTTGAGTTGAAGGAAGACGATTACGTCTTCTTCATCTCCAGGAAGAGTAGGCTGCTAGAGGACCCGACAGCAAACCTTGGAATGTTGCCTTCACGGTTGTTATCCATGCAGTACACACCGCGGGACAGATCAACTATCCTACCAGTAGTCTACAAGAGGGAAAAAAAAATATATTTAGCTCTGTAAGTTCGGGTACCATGTTGCTTTTTACCTTATTTTTGATATGTCCGTTATGCACTTGCATCCTCAGCATTGTCTTATACCTCTCTCTATCTCTCTTTCTCTCTCCCTCTCACTCTTTCTCTCCCTCTGTCTTTCTTTCTCTCTCTCTCATACTTTTCATTTGATATCCTGTGCTGTCTGGATTTCCCTCCCTACCTCTCTTCTTTACCTCCCTCCAGCCTTTTTGTTCTCTCTTCTCTCTTGTTTCGAGCGATCTTTTCATATGTGATTGTGAAATAGATTTAAGCAATTGTTACCTGATTAGCGAACTTTATCAATTTATGTTTCGGTGTATAACTGATTTATTTAGAAAATTCAATCACTGTGTTTTATCTCTTATAACGATTTGCTGGATAATTGAACCGTGACATTTGAATTTCAAGTCAAATGCTTATAAACCACTCAACTACGACAATGTGGACTTGTTTGGCAAGAACGGTGCTGATGGATGGTAATAGCTTAATAACAAAAAATATCTCTAATGGGTCACTTGGAAATAACTACTTGCAACATGATTTACTTGTGTTGTGTGTATGATGAGAGTATTTGACAATCGAGTTCATACACAAACGAGACCTGGGGGTGTTTAACAAAGAACCTAATCTTAACTTAATAAATATTTGGACTTAAACATTATGGAGAGCCAGTTGTAGCCTTAAAATAAAATATATTCAAAACCAAAATTAATTCCACATCAAGAACATTAAAATCTCTTTGATAAAAGAAAATGTGAATGATTTGAATCAACATTGTATGCCTTTTCTAATAACTTTTTCAAATTACTTTCAAAGATGCTAACGGCTTTCCGTAGTTATTAAGTCCAACTTAGAGAAAACTTTAATTTAGGATCTTTGTGAAGCACCCCCAAAGTATAAGGACTTGGACTTACCTGCAGTGTCCCCCTGTCAATCACCCTCACCATGTTGGCGTCACACCCTCCTGCCACGATGTGATCCTTGCCAAGCCATTGGGCACAGTAAAGCTAAAGAATTAAACATAGGACCAATAGACTTTTTACATTCAATTACTTTCTAAAATTGTGTTTTTGATACGTATAAATAAGCATATATACATATATATTTTCAAATTTTCAATCTCGCCTTACAACACCATATTGCTGTATGACTAGTTTATCATGCATACGGTTGGTGAAATAGGTCTCTTTTCAGCTAGTCATATACAATTCATCGTTGTTAGAATACATTTCTCTTTCGAATTGTTAATCACTTTGTCAACACTTAAAAATACATATTAAGTATTCATGTACATATTATCGATGTTGGACTACATTTCTCTTCCGAATTGTTAATCACTTTGTCAAACACTTAATAATTTATGTTAGGTATTCAAGAAATATGCAAAATGAGAAAGTGTAGGAATTCTTTTGTTGACTTTTTTTTCTTGATGCATTCCCTTTTTCGAGAGGAGAGAGGTCAATGCAAACCTAGAACATCATACACACTTTTGAATTGATTTTTTTTTTAAACTGATACAATTTAGTTTTTTTTTAATAGTTGTGCATGGACATGTATAAAATGAAACAAGGGAGTAGTTACAATATCTTTGCAACTCCGTCTAAACCACACAAAGCTCTTACCAATGAATTACTGATGTCTTTGGGTACAGTCTTGATGAGTGAGCCTGTAGGATAATCCCAAATCTGAAATATAAAACAAAACAAAACAAAAACATCAAAAACAAATGAAACAAGAATGACAAAAAAATTGCAGCTTGTTTGAAGGGAAATGTTAAAATAGCTGTTTCTTATAAAGTGCTTTACTAGTTACAACTGAACAAAATGATAACAGTATTATTATTATTACCCCTATCATTAGATTCAATTACTACTCTGCATTCTCCACTTTCTAGGGAGCACTTTATCTAGCTACGGTTTTACTAATCTTATCACATTGATCAATCCTACTTATAGCTGAGAATAGCCAAGAACGGCCAAAAAAGGACACAAAGAAGACAAGGAGAGATTAATAAATCTACCGGTACTCTTTTTTTTTTGTTATTCATGGCTATAGTTAGTAGGATCAGGTGACCGTTTCATGTCCTTAATTTCTATGACAAATTTGCTCTCCCCAATCAGATGCCTTAATTTCAGTAGCTTATAAAAGTAGCTAGTATCTTGTTATTGAAACATGGTCTTGATCAAATGTGACCTACCTGTAGGCTGTTTGTCTTCCTCCATGACCCTGTGAGGATGTGATCATGTTGAAGGTCAATGTCAATGGCATCACCGCATATGTGAGGTCCATAAGATTTCCTGCATGAATAACAAACATATCAAAGGTCAAACAGAAAAACCTGTTTTGAAAGACCAAAGGTAGGTGAGGTGGTCTTTATGTACAGGTTCACTTTAATATGCACGTTTCAATGAGGAAAACTGTTCAGGGGAAACCATAAGTGGTCTTTATAGACAGGTGGTCTTTCTTCAGGGAGTTTCTGATGCATATTCAACTATTCTACAACAGAGTAACAGATTACTAAACGAGAGAAACCAAGGTACATCAATTGCACAATGGGTCACTAAATAACACAGTTGTCTCAGATTTAAAAAAAAATTAACAAATTCAATGCCCATATGCCCATGCAAGGTGAATGGTGCTCCTCAGCAAGACTCTTACCAGTCTTGATCCAAACTGAGTCAAATGTAGGCTTGCAGCCTCACAGGAGACAAAGTGATTTCACAGGTTAAGGGGACACCCCTCTTACTACCACCCTCTCAATCAATTCAGATTTCTATCAGCATATCTATGTCTCTTGTCATTTGTGTTTATATATCAATATTTTGTTCGCCCTTATTTCATTCAGTCATCATTGGTTTATTTGTACATACCTGATGGCATGTTCTTTTCTGGTCTCCCAGAACTGAAGGGTGTCGTCCCAGCCCCCTGTCACAAACTCGTTGGCGTTCCTAGGATGAAACTTAACAGAGAACACTCGGCTCCTATGCCCATCCATCACATTCATCGAGGGGCTTAACAGAATTGGAAAAAAGGCAGATAGATTACTGTAAAACCTGAAAATTTTCAGTACATCCAATGCAAATCAATTTTGTGAACGTTTTAAATTTGCATAACTTTCATGCTGCAATAATAATTGCATCACGATTGGCAAAACACTAAATTTTTGCATTTCGCAAAAGATTCTTGCCATTAGCATGGCTGTCTTTAACAATTCGCAAAAGTTTCACATCTCAAAAGTTGTTTGGTCTTACAGGAGTGAGATACTGTACAATGATGTACATTGCCCATTTTTGTTTGATGCTGGGTTTTTTTTTTCTCAATCATTCCCCCCAAATTACTATGTAATTCATACATTATCAGAGTTCTGTGAAATAACTGACCAACTGGGAGCGACATCTTTGATGAAACTATCTGTCTGAACTAGCTATGATCTAGCTTACATTGCCCTCTATTATTTGACCTCTATCAATCTTGACCTAATTGTGTGGTTGACAGGTTTGTATAATCTGTGTAGTGGATCATCGTTTTGATGTAACTATCTGTCTCAACTAGCTATGATCTTACATTGACCTTTATTATTTGACCTCATTATTTGAGCTCTATCAATCCTGACCTACTTACCTTGGTTGACAGGTTTGTATAATCTGTGTAGTGTAAGCATCGTAGACATAGATCTTGTCATCCGATCCAGTGGTCACAAACAGCGAGGTCTTGGTGTCGAATGCCGCGGCCAGGGTTGCTTGTCTGGGTTCATGGATAGTGTGTAGGCACTGACCGCTGGCCGTATGCCACAGCTTGACCAGTCCATTTGCATCTAGAATTCCAATGATAGATGAATATCAAACAAGTCATGCTGTAAGGATACTTGTTACTGGAAAGTCACTAACTGACAAAATAAGAGTTATTTAAAATGTACAATGTCGAAATGCTATATGTCCAAGGAATGTAATTTTCACAATAAAATGGATATCACAAACAAGAATACTTCAATAACTATAAAAGTACATATACTTCGTCTAATATTCAAATATTAAAATAATGATCAGTGATGATATCGTACCTACTATGATTAAAAACAAACAGCTTGAAGGTTTTCTTAATTCTACATCATTTTCATAAATATTAAGGTTGATATACTGTAACAACATTTGCATCAAGAGGAACAAGTAAAAAATATTATTAAAAAAAACTTATGATTTTAACTTGTACCACAAAATTTTACTTATGACATATGCTTATAAAGTTAGTGGCTCTAAAAGCTAACAAAGTTTAATACATTATATCAGAATGGAGAACTACAACAATCAACATCCTTGAACTATGGATTAGATTGTGTATGTCCTACTTCACCATCTCCTTTGTGTACCATGTTTCTTTTTTGTTTTTTCCTTCTCTTTCTTTTTCACTACACCATAACCAGATACCTCTCTGTATTGTCAGGTTGGAACCACAAGGACATTAACTCATACCATTTTACACAGAATGAATGCCCTTCTGGCTCCAAACAGATAAGGTGTCTCAACGTCACTCTCCTTTGTTCAACAGATGATATTGGACACAGTGTAAATAGCATGATACCTCATGACTTGCTTTTTAACACCAGTGAAAATAAATGGTAGGAATATCAATGTCAAAGTCTGTTTGTTTTCAACCGGATCTGTTTCAATGACCTGATTTTCACCTTTTACTTGATGAAGACCGACACAGTTCCAGGTTAGGGCTCTCTATAGTATGAGCAACAACAATTAAAATTAAGTGTGTTTCAAAACTATTTTTTCTGTTATTAGTTCCTTTTATTTCAGTAGCAGCAAGGTACATGCTTTCTAAGTGGAAGGAAATATCAATTTCCCTACCGTAAGTTGGACTAATAGGCATATCAGTTACAAGAAATAATCAACATCAACTCGCTGCTGCATTATAAATCAGTCTGTTTTTGCCTCACTTTTGTAACTTCTATAAAATCCTCCAACAATACATTTGAAGTATAATGACTTTAAGAAGTTGATATTGATCATTTTTGTTAAATCATTATGACCAATGCCACAATTGTACATTCCTGTACGTGCAGCGTTTAGTTATGAAATATGACAATCAATACAAATTAGTTGTTCCTGACTTACATGTTGCAAGCAGCACATTTTGAGATTTATCTGCGTCAAGGTGGTGTCTGAAGTTTATACTAGTACAGGGTAGATGGGCTTCCTTGGTCTCACTGTCGGCAAGGTTGTACAACGGAGTTCCGGACTCTGATGAAAAGATCTGAAAAGAAGAAAGTAAGCAGAAAGGTAAAGACATGGCAACTGTCCAAGCCGAAGGTCAAACAAAATGTCAAAAAAGGCAATCTCAAGGTCAAGGCATACAAGCCAAGGGTCAAGACAGACAAGCCAAAGGTCAAAACAGAAAAGCCAACAAACTATCTCTTTTTCTTATGGTCCTCTTTAAATTTTGAACAAAACCCCCGTTAAATAGAAAATGCTTAGAATATCATCAACCAGATTATCTATGTGAAGTATCATTTGATTGATTATTTCTACTACTGCAATAGCCAATAGTCTCTATCGAATGGATCTAGAATGTTTACTCTAATACCCAACAAAAAATGCAAATGCTTGTATTCCGCTATAATTTGGGGGCGGATTTCCTGTTATACATGCTGAAAGTTTACAAAAGAAGGGTCTACTTATTCTAAACAACAGCGAAAAAACAGAAGAAAGAAAATTATTATTCACCTTTATCGAGCCATCTTTTAAACCTGCAGCAATCATGGAGCCATCTTCACTGTATTTACAGCACATCACCTCATGTTGAACGTGTCTAAGATTTAAAAAGAGA
This sequence comes from Hemicentrotus pulcherrimus, assembly GCA_003118195.1. Lineage (NCBI taxonomy): Eukaryota > Metazoa > Echinodermata > Echinoidea > Camarodonta > Strongylocentrotidae > Hemicentrotus > Hemicentrotus pulcherrimus. The sequence continues at coordinate 250,291 of BEXV01000240.1, read as the reverse complement.
AAGCAAGATCTTGTAAAACACTTACTTTTTAAGTAAATATTCTAATCATTGCTTAAAAACTGAGAGGTTAATTAAATTCATATAAATACTACTATCTTACATAGAGCACATCATTTCATAATGAATACACACAATTCCGTTGTAATCAAAGTCTCATTTGACATTTTTGCATATCGCTAAAAGAAAAAGTGGAAGCACACTTTATGATAACAAACAATTGCCATCATCCGTTTTTCTTCCTGAAATATGTCAGCTAACCACATGTTTTGTGTTTTTTCCACTTCAATGAATTTCAAATATGGAGCTTAATAATAATATCATGTTAGATATATTTGTTTTGTGCTTTACAATTCAATATTAATCACAAACTAGAAATGTATCATGAAAAATAAAGAATCAACAAATAAATTTACATTTTTTCTTACAATGCTTCATACAATACTCAATAACATACAAGATCACCTTATGAAAACACTCTTTATTCCATTGTAATGCTCAGGGATGCCTAACTCAGAACATAACTTTCATACTTTATAAGGTTTGAAGGTAGCCAAGATTAAACATTATTAGTAGAACAGATCAAAGTAAAGCAAATGCTTTGAAAACACTTGGGGCAAGCGCATCTGGTGTCTAGACAAGTACTTGATTATTTACTTGCTTGATGACTGAGGCACATGGTAAATAAATACTGGTAACTCAATAAATGAATAAATAGAATACGTACACATGGTTGAGGATCTTGAGATTCCCTTCTGAGACTGGCTCCTTCTCCACGAGTTGGTGATCTCCGTCATCAAGCATACTGGCAGCACTAGTCATACTGAGCATGCTACGGGGTGTGGACGTAGAGCTTCTTTCTGGGCTAGATGACCTCCTCGGCCTAGCCACGCCCGCTCCTGACAAACCAGCCACCGACAGCATGATGGTTGCTCCTGATTGGTTGACCTGTGAGATTGATGGATAGGAGAAAAAGTGGTCGGTGTGCAGTTGTCTGGGTTAATTATGTCGGGGTCATGTGCGTGTTTATGTGCATGTGTGGGAGTTACTGGGGTTTTGCCTGGCTCTGGTTTTTGCGGGTCATAATGAGAATGAGTTCACTGATCATGGAGTATGTAAGTGTATATTCCTTTCTCGGTATCTTTATTAATAGGGCTAGATAATCTGTATAACTATAATGCGTTTTTTTCTGTTACTTTCTGTTCAAATCATTTCCATAAAGAATTATCTCTTTAAAAAATCATTTAAATCCACTTCCTCACCAAGGAAAATAATCATCTTTACTGTACATGTACACACAAGTCAATTTTTTATTTTTTTTAAAAGTCTTTGTATATTCTGCAAGAAAATAAATGCAGACTAGGATCTAGATGATTTCATTAAAATGGTTAATAACCAAAGGCAAAGGTTCCTGACTGGTAACAAAAGACAGTCAGTAGACTTTAAAGTTTTAAACTTAATCAAACATTTTCATATGGCCCCTTGATACATGTACTTCCACAATACAAATGATCATTCTAGACTAATTCAAATGAAATTAAAATGGATCACTGTCTAATATTATCAAGACAAGTCATATTAGACCTACTCATATTAAGATATAGGTCTAAGATTAAATTGTTAATTGTTAATGTTGTTAAACAAGAAGTTAGAACAAGTCAAGACTCAAGTGTCAATTAAGTCACTCAAGACAAGAGTCAATCAAGTCTCAAGAATTAAGGAAAAACAGATCTCTTAAAATTCACAATTCATTAGATCTAAGCTAATTCAAGTTATTGTGAGATAGGTATATTAAAGGTAAAGACCAGTTATGGTCATGCGATTGCATTGTGAAAGAAACGTTGTGGAATCGATCAGAAAAGGTTGATCATCTAGCATTTAGCATCTGCAAGGTTCTGGAATAATCAAAATGATAAGAAATTTGGCCCATTCTTCGTAAAGTGACAAGCACTATACACAGAAAGATGTATATGGGACTACCCTGTATCTCTCACAGACCATGTGAGAAACCAATTGACCAAAAACATGAATTAGTAGGCGGTTTCCCGGCAAATTTGTTATCATCATGTATTAGACCTAGTCAAAACATATTCTTTCACATGATTGGTAATGAGAGCTTCCATTTCATTTTTGAAATTGGGGAATTTCCAATACTGGTCTTTACCTTTAACACGGAGAAGGAATTTGGAACTGGATGCCTAAACATGCGTTCAGAAAAATTCGGCATAAGTTATCCCATTAGGCCTAGATTCTAACTGTTAGATCTAGATCTATCTTAATTATCAGAAACATCGATTAAGCCGTAGAGCGGCCTAGCGGAGAAGCATCCCGCGACTGGCCGAGCCGGGCCGCCGTGGAGGCCTGCTGCTTGCTCCCAAAAACTGCGCCCGGTGCAGAGAGGGCGAGAGCTCGAGATGATATTCATCCATTTTTAACAAAACTTTAAAAACATCAAGAAATTAAATGAACCCAACCCCCAAACCTCCATGTCATATTGTTCACTTACATATGATTTAATTCAAAATATAAGGAAAGTGGAATGTACCTGACCTCTGTAAATAAAGCTTTAGTTCAAGATCACCAGCGTCGACCGTCGCGTAGAGATGAGCTTCTACCTCCATTTGTCTACAGAGGGCGTGCTCGGATTATTCGCATTTTTTTCGTGATGGCAAATCAGTCAATCAATTAACAAAAATGAGCAAAAACTAACTCGAATGAAACCAATCCAGTGGCGGACCAAGGGGGGCCGGGAGCCTTGGCCCACCCCTGGGAAAAAACAGGTAAAAATGTTACCTTTATTTGGAGACGGGCCCCTCTCCTGGTACTCAAGGAGGGGGGGGTGTGCGATTTTTAAATTTTCGAGTGACAAAAAAAATAGTTCTCATTACCCCCCCCCCCCCCCCCCCCCCCCCC
>BEXV01000240.1:200643-215582 GCA_003118195.1 Hemicentrotus pulcherrimus | reverse complement strand
GGGGGGGGGGGTAACTTGTTCCAGTCCTTTGTTGTTCTTGGGAAAATGAGTTTGTAAGTACTTTAGTTCTGGTATTGGTAGTCTGGAATTGGAATTTGTGACCTTTTCTTCATGTTTCTCCTTCTGGAATTCCAAATTTTTGGCAGCACTTAGAAAGTTGGCAGGCATGAGACAATAACTAAACCTGTGCCCTCTTTAAATTGTACATCTTGCTCCCCCTCTCTCTCTCTCTAGCTGAAAACTGTTACAGCATCGTACTTACCAGAGTGCTCCCTGGTCCTGCATCTCAACAGAATTTGGATTCTAGGGACGTAAGGTCCAGCAGGTCCCAGTCCTTCTTGACCAAAGAGATGGACCTAGACAGTCACATGAAAGCACCAAGGTGGAAGGACAAGGCCACGGTAAGTCCATACCATCATTACTCCTTAACAATGGTCTAACTAGGTTTTGAACCCAGGACTTTATGGCTCTGAGACCCTTGCTCTGACCTCTCAAGCACCATACAGGTATTATTGATGGGATAGTAATCATTCAAAAAGGTTGGCTAGAATGGGAACAAGAAATAAAAGAAATAAGTTCATGCAGGTTTTACATAATCAAAACATGATCAAGAAACTTATGATATTTTTAGTCTTACTACATACAAATGAATAAAAATTCAAATGATGGTAAATATTTTCCCATTTCTTGGTGCAGGTTTTGCGGCCTGTCTATGATGAGAAGTCAGTGCTTCTGCTTCAATTCTTCTGTCTGGAGGTAGTCTACAAGGTTGACCCAGCAGGTCTCGCCAAGAGTGTGATCCAAGCTCCAAAGGGCAAAGGTCGTTTAAAGTTGGATAACTCCTCCTGCCAGGGCTGGGGTGTGCTGCCAATCTTTGACAGGAATTGTGTCATCCAGGGAACGTTCATCATCCCCATCTTTCAGAATGATCAAGATAAGGTAAGTAGCACTTTATTTATGTACGTCATGCCGAGCAATATTTTGTTGTGAAATAATAAACAAATTTACATGCTGATTAGGGGTTATGAGAATTTTTTTTTGAATTTTGATCATTTGATTAGATAATGTCACCATTATCAAACATTAATTAGTGTTCAGATATCATTCAATATTGACATTTATCAAGGAGAGAGAGGACATTTACAAGAGGATGAAAGAGAAAAAGACAAAGAGAGAGAGAGGGGAAAGAATGAGTGAAGAAAGATAGAGACAGGCAGAGAGAATGGGAGAGAGCTTGATCTCAAAGTAAATGTAAAAGGACTTCAGTGGGAGTCATGATGAGATCAGGAACAGAGAGAGGGTGTGAGATCAGGAACAGAGAGAGGGTGTGAGAGAGAGAGAGAGAGTGTGAGTGGGAGAGGAAGAAAGGATAAAGAAGAATAGACGAAAGGGCAAAAAATGATGCGAATAGTGGAAACCAACCCCACCTTTGTCGCACCTACTCCCTTCCCATCAATATTTTCCTCATCTCTTCTCATCTCCTCCCTCCTCTCCCTTGCTCTAGCCTTTCCTGAAGGGTCTGATGGATGCTCCTAGCCTGGAGTCCTGGATGAGGGTAAATGTGAAGAAGAAGCTGATCAAGGTCAACCCCGGTCATCCCTCGGCCATCGTCTCTATCTGGGATGGTCACTTCTACCAGGGACAAACCGTTCCTTTACCGGTAAGTAATCATGGTCGATGGATTGTTGGCTTTAGACTTTCATCTCCAGACACCATATATGCTTATATCACAGGCTTGGACTTGTCAGACTTTTGTGAAAAAAGAAAGAAAGAAAAGATAAAAAGAAGGGAGGAAGGAATGAATGAAGGATATACTTGTCAGACTTTTGTGAAAAAAGAAAGAAAGAAAAGATAAAAAGAAGGGAGGAAGGAATGAATGAAGGATATAACAGGGATGCCAGTTTTCAAGCAATAGCCTGAATTCAGCTCCTGGCGAGTTATTTTCAGACCATAGTTTAGGCTTTTTATAGGCATTCTAGGTGATTTTCAGGCCCTCTGATCAATTCTAACTGGCATCCCTGATATAAGAACAAAAGAAAAAGAGAAGTAAGGAAAGAATGAAAGAAAGAACAAAGAAAGAAGAAAGGTTGAATGAAGGAAAGAAAGAAAGAAAGAAAGAACAAAATTGTGTTGATGGAGGAAACCAACTGCACATATGTCTCCATTAATTCCATTTACTCTTCTTACTCCTCATCTTCATCTCCGTTGTGGTGACACTTGACATATGGTGCTTCACTTAGCTTCAGATCAGTTGTAACCCTTTATAAGATTTGACCTAGAACAAACTTGTAATGATAGGCCTTACAGTATCCCATGTTCAACTTCTCTCCTTCTTTCTTGTGCAGAGGAGAGACTTTCTCTTACACATCGCTGGGAACTTCAAGAAATTCTCTAAGGCTTCTCAAAACAAGACCGGCCATCCCCTGAATCGCATCGTCCTCCGTAGCCTGCCCTCTGTAGTCCAATCAGAGGGAACGAGCAGTGAGCACTACCTCAAAGAAATGCAGAACTTTGAAGAGTCTATCCATGATATTGCTACAGATTTGGTGGTGAGTATCCCCTCAAGGAATCAAAGAAAGGTTGTATTGTTTGTAGCTATTTTGTATGTGGTACATGTATAATGAAACGTTAGTGGCCACCTGTCTATACAAAAAAACACTTATGTATTCAGCTCAAAATGTCCTTTCAGAAATTCTCATTCAAACCTATACATAACAATTCAACCTTTATAAAGGTTCATGTCTTAATAGAATATTTTGTAGCAATTTACTATACAATTTACTATAACACACATTCAATGTATTTAATGTACATATATAATGTTTGAATCATATTTTGGTAACTACTAAGCTCGCTTAATACTGTACGAGCATACTTGCCCTCCTTTTATTATTTCTACTGCACTGTCCTTTATTTCCCTCCATAAAGTGAAATGTAAGCAAGTTGCATTTTGATCCTGGGTTATTGTGAATGGTACTTTAGGATGTCCAATTTTGTTATCATTGACTCAATAACTCACTGTTCCTTTGACCAATAACTATGCAAGTGTTGTTTATATCTGGTCTTTTTCTGTACTTGTAGGAAGACGCCCTCTTAACAACTGGCCAGGCTCCATTGACCGCAGTCTTATAGGGCCAGAAGAGGGATATTCGTCAGTAGCAATCTTTCCAAAGACAGGTTTAGTGACCCTACCCTATCATCCTCTCACACAACTGTCTCATGATGATGCAACCTCAATCAAGCCAACTACTCCAATTTCTAATGTCCCACTTCTCCACAATTTTTACAATTAAATCATGTCTCCCTTGTGTCTTCTTTAACTTCAGACGACCTTTGTGTGAGTCTGATCAGTAAGCTGTCATATCACATGATGTGTCTTAACCAGTTCTTCTCGTCTTCTAATTGTGTACAGTAGTATATAGCTTCGCATGAACATTATCAAGAGATATATTATCAAGTAATAATCAAATGAAAGTTGAATGAAACTAATTGGAGACCTTGTTATTAAGTGTGTGATAGTAAGGGGATTGACATTGAAAGTATCACTTTTGCCTCACAGTAAATAAATACACAGTGTACATATTGTACATTTATACATGTAGTTTAATTGTATGGCAATGTTTTACAGTTGCTAATGGGCGATAACATCTACTTAAGGTGTAAAATTGGCTCATCAAAATGTAGTCTTTGCGTGATATGTGTGCTTCAGAATTCTTTTGGATTTGTCTTCCAACACAATCAGTGAAATTAGATTTTATTTTATAGATTGAATTTAAGAGGAATTAACAAATGTCATGTATTCAGTATGAACATATTTATTTGCATGGGTTGTAAAATTTTATATTATGAATGTTAGATCAATACTGATGTGAATTTATACTTTGTTGTTGTTTTTCATCGATACAAAGGAAACAACTCAATTTCTACCATCTCTATTAACTGTACATTTACAATTTATGAATCATATTGGCTTTGCTTGAGAATGAGAATTAAATGAATTGTTTTAATGTAGTCATGAATTGTCTGCTTGTGTAATTTTCCATGATCTGTGTACATCGTTTGTTTGTACATATACATTATACATTATACATTATATTGTACATTATACAGTCCATATCATTGCCATGAATAACTATACCCCAGTACACAAGAGCATCAAACACTTTAACCCTCAAGCCTTCTCCATGCCTTAATATCCCATTGATCATTTGTGTTTTATTGATCGAAGGTGTATGGGATAAAGAGAGCAAGAGAAATGGGTGAAGAGAAAAAACTATAGAGAAAGAGAAACAAGGTACATTATTTTGTAGGAGATAGAAAGATACAATCAGACGGAGAAGAGAAACAGTGAGAGACTGAGAAACAGTGAGTGAGACAAACAAACAGATACTGGGAAAGAGAGGCATATGATATTTAATGACAAGAAAGAGAGAGAGAGAGAGAGAGAGAGAGAGAGGCAGAGAAAGAGAGACAACAGACAGACAGGCATGCTAAATTTACTGACAGCTTTAACTTCTTTTTATTTATCAGAACATGATACAGTTATCAAGAAACATTGATATGAAAATACAACTTCATACAAGTACATGGCTGAAAACCTGATCTGGGTTGATGGTCTATCAAGTGCTTTACAGCACCTAACAAAGATGCGGGAGGGTCATAGATATGGATTTTGGTAAAAGGGGAATTTCCAGAATGTTCAATCTTATGACAATGCACTGGCAAGCATACTTTTACTTTTATTGATTTTAAATATTTCATTACAAAACAGTTTTTAAAATCAAAACTCTGGTAAATTTAAAAAAGAAGGAAAAAAAAGAAAATCATTTAAATACAAGTTACACAATTGCATTTATGTGCCATACAATAATTCCCTTCCTATCAGTATACTGATATTTTGGTGTACCTGTATATAGTTGGTTGTTCCATTCAACTTTGCTATAAAAAAAAAAAATCAAACTCAAGCACAATGTGCCTACACTGGGTCGGGCTGTGTGAGCATGAAATTGCAAAATATTGTACTTTGGAAAATTGCACTTTTGGGAAATGGGACTCGGAAAAATAAACGATAATGAGCACAGGGAGAAGAAAAAAAAATGTCTGGAATTGTCCCTTGAAAAAAAATGACTTCTAAACTGTCTCATTGACATTCCCATAGGTATTGATATAGGGACGACCCTTTTTTGTAGGCCATTAGTTACGTGATTGACCTCGGAGAAAACACACCAATCTAAACAGTCGGCCTTTACCAGTGCCTTGCAGCTACATATTTCAAAGATTTTTTAAAACAAAAGTTATCTTTCATTCAATGTGATGGCATTATAAACAGGATTCATTGTCCATTGCAATGAAGAATCTTTACATATTTACATATATATACAACAAAATAAGTTAAAATGAATGAATGAGACAAGTTCCTCTGTTATCTTATCAAACATGGGTAATGTATGAAAAGTTAACTACACTGTTTAATTCCAATGGCTTGCATTGAGAGTAGACCTAGTAATGTATAGCTGGTGTTTCTCTGTTTTACTCACAATACTTTGTAAAGAAATGCACAATACTTGATATGAAGAAATCCCTTCACATGATTCTGTACTGAACAGCAAAAGGCTTACATTTTGAATTCAACTAGGGTATACACATTTATGATTTTACAAATCCTTCTGAGTATCTTCCCTTTTCATCTTTATAAGCAAAGAATAGGAAGAATGTTGTGTTTTTTCAGATAATACTTTCAGTTGCTGTGTGATAGTTACAGTACAATCTTAAGCTAAGAAGAACTGGTATACACTGTGAGTCCTTTCCTAATTTACATAATGTATTCTTTGCCAGCTACCATGTGTGTGTTTAGAACGTTGTCTGCAATAAGACTATAAAAATAGTCCAGCATCACACATTATTCAATTTCAATTATCAGCTATATCTAATGCAGGAGTTCTTGTTAGTGCACCAGTTATTGTACAAGATTATTCTATTTTTCTTCTCGTCAATTTCAAATGCAAAAATAATGTCTTTCCAGTGATAAAATAATCTGCAACATACTTTGTTCTAATCAGATTTCAATTCATTAGATTTGAGTTTTGGGGAAATATATACCGGTATGTTTGCAATTCTAAAAATCAAATATCAAAACAGCAAGCATTAATTTTCTCTGTTTATCTAATGTTAATATCACTTTCAATGAAGTTCATTCCATTTGTAGTACTTTTTCTCACGATAATGAAACCTACAAGCCTTATCAACAATATTTTTAAAGGGAAAGACCAGTTTTGGAAATGCTCCCCTCTCAAAAAAATGAAATTGAAGCTCTTCATGTGAAATAATATGTTTTGACTAATATGTGATGATACAAATTTTGCTGGGAAACTGCCTACTAATTAATATATTTGGTCAATTATTATATCTATCCGGACTGGATAGATATGGGGTAGTCCCATATTCATCTTTCTGTGTACAGTGATTGTAACTTTACCAAAGACTGGGCCAAATTTCTTATCATTTTGATCATTCCAGAACCTTGCAGTACACACCAATACTTATATGCTAGATGATCAACCTTTTCTGATCGATTCTACGCTTCTTTCACAATATAAATGCATGACCAGAACTGGTCTATACTTTAAACAAAATATGATGAGAATAATAAAATGCAGGGGTCATAGGGCTTAACATTTCCCCCTAGCATACACAATGAACAATAGCATTACAACACAATAGACTGGTTTTTTAACAAATTCAAATTGTATGCAAACTTTTAAACTAAGGTTGTTAAATTGACAACCTGACAGCTGACAAAGCAACAAGTAATGTTTGCAGACTGGATTCCGAGTAGTGTAGTTCATTCATTAATAACAGGTTAATGGAATAACTTGTCACTAGGTCCCCAGAATATTAAACCGGTCCATTTCCTTCCATGCATGGATGAACGGCTTCTCCATTGTCACAAGCCCAAGTAACTTGAGCACACAGTCCATTGAAAATAAAAAATAAAGTATGGAGATTCACATGCATGGACGAACAGCTTTTCCATAGTAACATGAAAATGTTTGTTTTCTGATCATTTTGACAGCAGATTTTATCTTTTACATCACAAACCCCAGTAACTTAATTACACAGGCCATTGAAAATAAAAATCTAAAAAACATGGAAATGTACATCATATTAGGTGATAAATAAAAAGGAATGTACAAGCTAATTTCTAGTATGAATGCTTGTCTACATATGTCAAGGTAAACCACATCATTTAAAATAACAAAACATATTAACATGAGTGAATGGCAAGTGGAAAAAAAAGTAAAAAAGGTCCTATGCTAAATATAAAAATGTGCTGTACAATACACTTATTTTGGCCCGGTGGTAAGTTTACAGTTAACCACGGCATATGTGTACAAGATTTTAAGGCACAACTTTCCAGGACTTTGATTGGAGTATAAAACTTTGTCAGATGCTGCAGTCACAGCATAGTACAATACAAATCTTTTGACTGAACTGTTAAAAACTTAAACAATATGCACGAACAGAAACAAAATCTGCATTATTAAGGTCTACTTTCTCATAGCGCAGCATGTAGAATGATAAATAAAATTTTGTAAAGTATAGACATTAAAATGCTCAAAATGGCAAAAATATAAGTACCGGTAAATGCAAGAAGAAAAAAAAATCAATGTTAAAACAAAGTGGAAATTTTCTTTGTGGTATGTTGATGCAATTTTCATTCATACATTTTCAATAGCTGCACAAGGTATGTCTATATACAAATAAAAAAAACGGTATTAATGAAAAAAAATAAGTGTAGCCAATCGAAAGAGCACCAGCTCATCCATTTAGTAATTTAGTCTTAGGTATGAATTTTTGTGGGCTTTATTTAACACAACTCAAAAACACATTGCTTAAAAAATAATGACTACATGTGCTACAAAAAAACAGGGATTGTCAGCATAATATAAAAACAAATTTACATGTGAATTGATACAATGAAATTTGGCACTCTTGCATATTAACAATATCAAATGATCTTTTAATCATCTTCATGTTAAAAGAGGAATTTCCCAACTAACAAATAGCAGTAAAGATCATTTGTTAATTATTTTCACTTCTTGTTTATCTACATATTATTCCTCTTCTGAAGAAATGACAGCTATTTATAGGTGTACTTGCTTCAACTGATCAAGAAACTCAGACAATGTGAATTGGGATACTAGTAATACAAGGGCCGTACGTGAATCAATCACTCCAAAAATCCTGTAAATCATCAAAAGACACGATGTCACCCAAATTCTTTACGGGACATTGAAGTGGCTTGTAATGTGAAGGGTTTGCTTATCCATAGACTCATAAATAAACACAAAGTATTTGGACCTTCATTTCAAGATGAGTACACAGTCTACACACATGGTATACACAAATTGATTGTCCATAAGTTACAGAACTTGACAAATTAAATGAAATTCTGGAAAGGCAAACCTTCCATACATTATTAGGGCAAGTCCACGCTATTTTGTCCCATACATTACAGATCACGATGTTTTAATGCATCTGATTTGCACAGTGAAACCTGCGTATAATGACCACTCAAGGGAGCCAAGAAATGCAGTCTTTGTAAATGGGCAAAATTGAAGAACAGATTCTTCTAGTACAGGTGTCAATGAAAACAAATGTTCAAGGCATACTACATACAACTGTAGTCATCATAATGGCTAAAGAGGGTTTCAGGAGAATGAGATTTCACAATACCTCTTGTAGCTGCTTTTAAAGGATGGCAACTTGTGTTTTCTGCGTTTATACAAACCTTCAAAATAAGGTATCTTCAAATCTGGAGCATCCCTTGCATTCTGCAGCTGAGTTGGTGGGGCGACGATGAATACCTTATGGTTCCAAGCTTGATGGTTGGCAATCACCTGTAAATACTCTTGGAATACGCAATTCCATCATGCTTTGTAGCTGCCTATAAGGTATTAAAAAAAAGGCACATATATTATTATAGCAATGATGTACCGATAGTCAAAGACTGGCAGTTACAAGTCACAGGGCTACTGAAATATATTACCTTGATACCTTCCATAAGTTTTATACACCTGACTTGGTCTGAGGCAAATGTCACTGCAACATGGCCTCAAGACCAGACTCGACTATGATATTGATAAAGAGTAATCTTGAGTTTTTGATTCTAGAAATGGAACTATGTGGATTCTAAATAAACTGCTTACACTCTAAATCCTGCTATAAAGTCATTATCAGTCATTGATGATGTATTAAATGAAATCTTTAATTATCATGAATATGCTTGGACTAGAATTCTTTAAAGAGATTTATAAAGAATACTTGAGAAAATGCAGAGAAAAAAAACTGGAATAAAGACAATACATGAGACAAAACAAAAAAACAAATTCTCTAGTTCTCATATCTCTGCATATCTGACTTGGATGTCCTTCAACTGACCTTGTTAATTTCCTTGTGTCTGTCCCTGCTCACAATCTCTTCCAAGACTTCTCCGCTGCCTCGAATCAACCTGCAAATCAAATTTTCATATATGTACACGTAAAAAACAGCTTTAAGGCTACAATCTAGTGATAGAGGGTAATATAACAAATTTTGCTATTACCCGTTTACATTTTGCTATCTTCCCAATAGCTAATCATGTTAATTTGCATTGCATTACCATTGCTGTTCTCCTTTTAGCAGAAGTACTACCGGTATGCACATGCCTCGAAAACCTTATATTTGAAATCAACGATCCATCTGATTTACAATTCTTCTGTATAATTCCATCGGTAAAATGCTCCCTGAAGAGAAACGTCTTGTACTAGGTATAAAGACAATAGGGACTTTAAGATTTGCACAAGGACAACGTGGATTGCTACGATCGACGCCCTTTTAATGCACTGCCTTGAATGGACGTCACATGGATCAGTCCACGCAAATCTAAAAGTCCTTAATAATGTGCTTTAGCATGTAAAAACTTACAATAGGAAAGCTTAACTCTGGATCCCATTTTATGATTCATACTCAAGTAACAATTGCTCAACAGTCGAATTTTGACGCAAACCTAGTCATCAACTTCCACCCTGGGGCCCTAACACTAGATGTAACCCTAACCCTATCTCATACTCCAAAACTAACTCCAGACATAATCACATCAAAACCTCTAACCCTGCTGCCTTTGATGAAATAAAGTCCAGGGGGGTCTTTCACAAAGATCCTAAGTCTAACTTAACTCTAAGTGTGACTTAAAAATTATGGAAAGCCGTAGCATCTCTGAAAATATTTTGTAAAAGTTATTTTAAAAGGCATAAAATGTTGAAATCAAATCATTCATATTTTCTATTATCATGGGAGATTTCCTGTTCTTGCTGTGGAATTTATGAAAAGTCTAAAATACTTGTTTTTTCACTTTTGAATATATTAAATTGAAGGCTACAAATGGCTCTTCATAATTTTTAAGTCACACTTAAGAATTAAGTTGAACTTAAGATCTTTGTGAAACACCCCCCAGAGTAAATGACACATGACCAAGGTACATACCTGTTTCTTCCTGTATCTGGATCATACACCCTACGCACTTTGCTCTCCTCCTTGTCGTACTGCTCTTTGGTCATTGGTACCATACTCCTCTTTGACGAACCTTCTTCAGACTGTTCTTCTTTCTTCCCTGCTATGAGAAATAATGAGATACAAAAATAGAGCATGTTCCCATAGACCTTCCCTTTTGGAATGAGACTTACAATGAAATTCTCTTTCATGAGATTTCCTTTTCTTTCTACCCTACTATGAGATAGAAAAAAGAAGATCATGATCATAATGCAATGGGCTTTCCCTATTGAAAAGTGACCTGAAAATTTATAAACAAAAACAAAGAGACAGATTAGAATTCATCATCTGAGTGGGTTTTCACAAAGAAATTTCATTAAAATATCACCTCAAAAAAGACTGTCTAATGTACATTTAGCCGGTGGTACAAGTGACATTGTAGTCAATGATCTTACAGAAACCTCACGGAATTATAAATCTGACAGAAAACTTTAGATGCTTGTGCTCAATATTAAGATGATTGTGCTCAATATTAAGATGATTGTGCTCAATATTAAGGTACTTGTAAGTAAATAACATCGAAAATAAGGTACCTATAAAACACAACAAAAATATCACATTCTCAATTATTAAAATAAATTAATATTGATGCTACCTGTCTAATAACTTTGTTTTTAAAAATGAATACAAGAAACCAATCCTCAAAATACATGAGCTTTTGGTTTATTTTTCTCAGCTCTCACAACTGCTAAAGAAAAGCTCTCATTAGAGGACTTCAGTTGCCCAAGAATTTCCATTTTCAGGGAAATTACTTTTTAGAATTTTTAAATACCGGTAACCTCTCAAGTAGAAACATCTATAAAGTAGCAAAAATTTCTAACCTTTTGCCATCTCTATCAGCTTCTTCTGGATTCCTGACAGTGGTGCAACCTCATCCATTTTCTTCTTTTTTGACCCCTCCTCCTGCTTTCTTGTGGCTTTCTTTTTCTTTTCCTTGCTCTTCTTCCTCAAAATATCTTTTTGTTTCTTCTCCTTCTTGTGCTCCTTCTTGTGCTTTTTCTTTTTCTTATCCTTCACATGTGCCCTCTTGGATTTCACCGTTCTATCCTTCTTTTCTTTGGCTTTCTTTGCAGGTGTAGAATGCAATGAGATATCGCTCTCCGACAAATCTGATCCCGAGCTCCACGATGCCTTTCGCTTCTTGGATTTTTTCTCTGGCTTCACATCTTTTTTCTCTGGATTCTTGTCTTTTAACTTTTTGGTATCCTTGCCATTCTTCCCACTCCCTGGCTTGTTCTTGATTCCTTCTTTGCGTGATTTCTCAGGCTTCCTCTCACTATCCAATCTCTTCTCAGATCTGTCTCCTTTTCTTTCATCTAATTCATCATCACTACTGGAGGGGCTTCTGCGCTTTCTTGCATCTGATTTACTTTTAAGTACATCCTTTTTCGATCTGGAATCCTTGACTGATGAGTTTTGTTCTCTTGGTATCCTGTCATTACTTTTAGCGCTCCCCCTCGATTCATCTCGATGGCTCTTGGTTTTCTCGCTAGAATGCTTGGAGGATATCTTTTCTGAAGTGTGTCCTGTGGATCTCGATTCATGTCTTGCATCTGCAACATTTTGTCCATTTTTGGATGAGTGTTTGGACTGTTTGCTACCTTCATCGCGGTGAGGGCTCCTGTGTGATCTACTGCTCCTATCTTGACTGCGGCTCTGGTCACGCAAACTCTTTGCAGATTGATCTTTCCTGTAGACTTCTTTCTGCTTGGATGACTTGTCCGAGGATCTTGACTTGTGAGTTTCAGAATGATAAGGAATGTCATTTCTCCTGCTTGTTTCCCCAGAATGCTTGGATGAAGAGTGCTCCCTACTTCGACTTTTTTTCATGTCTCCACCATCCCTGTGCCGCCCAGAGTCTCCATCTCTGGATCGCCTATCCCTGTCATGTCTGCTACTGATTATACTTTTAGAGTTATGGCTACCTCGATCATTAAGAGATGATCTTTCCCGGTCTTCCCTTTCACCCCTCTTGCTCTTGCTCTGGCGATAGGACCTCTCATTTGGACTAAAGTCTGAGCTGGATCTGTTATGTTTAGATTCTTTACCTCTACTGTGTCTATCTTCCACATGTAAGTCTTTAGAAGTTTTCCTTTTTGTGTCAGGCTCAATGCGCCCTTTGTCATGAACAGGTGAAGATGCGTATGCTCTGGGTAGCCTAGCACGGGGAGAATCATCGTCATCAGAAGAAACAACATACTGCTTGCCCTTGGCAAGTCGTGCCAGTTCCTGTTCCTTCAATTCAACCACAGTATCACTGTCATTTTCATACGCTGCATATGCTCTTGGGATTTTCTCTACCGGCGACCTGGAACTGTTGGAAGATTGCGATGAGTCCGAGTCCGAGTCTGAATGAGACTGTTCTCTAATAGCACTTCTATCAGAATCGCTGTTTGAGGCTGTTGCATATGCCTTAGGAAGACCTGGCCTTTCATCATCACTGGATTCACTCTCTGATGAGACAGAACTGTCACGCATCCTCCTTGAAACAAACTTTGTGCTGGACAATTCCTCTCTCTGTCGTCGCTCTTGTTTCTTATTTGAGTTGTATGTCGTGCTGTTGCTGGCCTCAGCACCAGACTTTGACCGTGATCTCTCTTTAGAGTTTCCCTTAGCAGGAGAGCGAGATCTAGTTACTTTTTTTGAAGAGGAACTTTTTCTTTGCTCCTTTTTCCGCTCATGATCCCTTCCATGATCCCTGTCATTCTGACTCTTCTCTTTTCGACCTTCTGGCTTCCTTCCTTCATCCCTGCTCCCTCGATGATCATTCCCGCTCCTGTCAGACAACCTGAGCTCTCCTGTAGAATGGTGTTTACGATCACTACCATGTCTCTCGCTATCACCATGACGCTGCTTATGGGATGTTCCTCTTGAGGAATGATGATCATTCTCCCTGTCTCTCTCCTTGCCCCTCTCCTTATTCTTACTTCTGTCTTTTCTTCTGTCTCCATGAGGGGACCTACTCCTTGTCCTGCTTCTGGACCGTCCCATGGTGTACCTACTATAGTTATGAAAGACATCAATCAAGTTATTATTAGCAATAAAAAATAAAAATATCAATCAATATTAATGACAAAAAACTTGATCAAGCTAGCTCAAGTAGACTATACTTAATAATAATCAATAATTTGCATGCTTGTGAATGGCAGTGATACAGCTCTCATGACTGTAGGCCTTACACGCACATACACTTACAAAAAATGACTTCAGAATTTATGTCTTGCAAAATAATCTTTCATAAATTCATGCTTCTAAGTATGAATACTGATAACATTGGCATTTCATATCAGACATTATCAGTGCCTAACTAACAATTTGTGTTAGACTTCATTATTTTTTATTAGTTCACATAATTTTCAAAATTCTCTTCAGTCTCAATCGATATCTCAATCTCAGGTCATAAATTAATGGCACAAAATGCCAACAATTTTGTCCAGACCAGAGATTCCATATATATCCATTCATAATAATAATATGTGAAGAATTATTGGCAAACATGTCAAATGACAGGAATATGTGAACAAGCTGAAATTCTATTTACAGTTTTAAAGCCTAGGGTACAATACAACTTTCTCAACCAAAAGAATGGTAGGGTAGCGCACCCAGTCATCGCGTTCTCTTAGCACATGCGCTAACATGCATAGCCATATGTAGAAGTCTTTTGAGAAACAACTATGTGTGCTGTCGCAATGAATTTAGTATGTTTGTGAAGAGAATCACTTCTGTGTTTACTCCATCACAGCAAATTTGCAAATGACGCACTTGCTGATGTGCAAGAGGTATTTATACGATACCCTTGCCATGTGGTATCACTCGGCCAGTATTTGGTCAACGCATTGACATTCAGTGCTTCATCATGCAATTGTGTGAAAATAGTACGCAAATACGCTTCGCTCCTTGGCAACAGAGATACCAGGCACAAATCTATTCGGCACGACCAATTCTGTGCAGAAAAATGCTCCGTCTTCTTTCAGAAGTATTTTGCTTATCATTATTCTATATTTTAAGTGACTATAAAATCTTGTTAGAGAAATAAATTTCTTTTCTTTTGATGGGTAGATCGCCAAATAAAAGAGGTAAGAATTCAAAATATTAGCGATTTCCCCTTAAGTGACCGAATACTGGGCGCTCTTACCCAACTCATTTCACCAGACATGCACAGCAAAACATGATAGTCCACACATGGGACTGTACATTACAAACAGCAATATTATTAGCAATTTTGCAAATACTTACGTCTTAAAAACTGAGTAAAATACCTCCTTTACGATGCAGATAGTTTCTTGAAACTCCTACAACGGCCGTAAACTTGTTTGATGATTGACGATAATTTGTATAGGCATCTTCTC
>BEXV01000240.1:168475-183030 GCA_003118195.1 Hemicentrotus pulcherrimus | reverse complement strand
CCCCCCCCCCCCCCCCTCCATCCAAAATTTTAATTAAAAAGATCCAAGGACTTTTTCCAAGCTTGTATGAACCCTGCGATGTGTGTTGGTAATTGAGTATCATAATGAAGAGCTGTATCATCGGTTAAAGCGATACTGAACTGATGAACTTTCTGCCCTAGCATACTATTTATGCACAGCGCCATTTCACGGTCAAGTTGGCAACAGTATGTAATCCAATACAGCGCAGCTAGGAAAGCAGAGAGTTAAGGGACCATACTGCGACAGCTGAACCGAGATGGCGCTAGAGGGAATTTTGTGAAAGTGCTTCTAGTACGGTTTGGCTTTAAATTGTGAAATCCAGCACAAATAACTAATTTCACAAATCAGCACACTTATATACAGTTCATTGCCAATTTGTGAAACCAGTCACAATGTACGTCTAGATTGCACAAACAAACCTGCTGGTACAAGTATTACTAGCAGGTGATAAATACTCATGTGATGAAATAGAATGAAAAATTTCAGATATACATGTACATATATCATTATATTAATACATTATATGTATGTATATATATTATTATACTAATACTGAAACTGCAAAACTTTCAACAAAAATCATGTAAATATGATATCTCATTCCATGCATCAAAACACACCAAGCTAGCTGCAGTTAAAACCACAAATGCAATGCATGACATGCAGTGCAAAAAAGGTGATCAATGCATATATGATATCATCATAGATTTTCACACTGAGATGTAATTTTGTTCTCCCACTTCACTCACAATACACACTCTGCCTGTTAATTTGTACATGAAACATGCTTTCAGAAAGTGATAAGATAAATTTGCAGCTTTTTCACTTATTTCAATAAAACGTGTCGAAAAAAATACTGTTGACTTCATCCAATTCATATGGGCATTCTTGAAAAGTATCAATCGTTTGTTCTTTTGATTTCCAAACAGTTTAGATTCAATGGATATTCTCTATAACGAAATTGTTTTGTAATATATAAGCACAAATGGGTTGCATATCTGCTAAAGCAGGTTAACCTCTGCCAGGGTTTCAGGAAAATGCAATACATTACAACAGAAATCATGTATACATATAAACATCATCATTATCAATGTTCTATGTTGTGAAGCAAAATCATGTATTATCCCATTCTGAAAGCATAATTTCATTTCCAGATTATTTCATGGAGGATACCTTAGTAATCCCCTTGCCTATATCTCCCAATGAATGTGAGGATAGTTTTAAAATATTAAAAAAATGATTAAAATATAAATAAATAAAAAATACTTGTGAATGAAGGAACAAAAAGGAATGGAACAGAAACAAGATGGTAACATAAAATAAGGCAGTTTTTATTGACTTGCTAATTTTGGTGACGATTTTCTTTTTCAGCATCTGTACTATCTTTTGCTGGCAGTTCCACAAATAGAAGACAATGATGGACAACATTTATTTGGGTTTTTTTTAAGGTAAGACTTTATCTCCCATTTTATTCCTCAGTGCAAGATAAAAATTGTTTTGGAGACATTTTGTCCAATCTATGTAACAATAGAATAGTAATATAACTGCCCTTCCTGTCTTCTCACAAAAAAACTAGTTGCCACTGACCTTGGTTAAAACACGACAATTAAAATACCAAAGAAATTTCAAATGGTATCAATAATATGGCTTCAACGCTGAAGGAGATTATTTTGTTAAAGTGTACACATAAATGATTACCTCAACACCATGAGGGTATAGTTGTTCACCGGTTCTTAACTGTTTCATCTCAACATAAATAAGTCAAAACATCCACAACTTCAAATTAATTAACGAGTAATAAATCAAATATATCAAGACATCACAAAATATGAAATATGTATAAAAATTAATTTGGAAAATTCCTTGTAATAAATAATATTTGAAGGATTGATGGTGAGAAGGCTTTGATAAAGGCCAATTAATAAAAAACTTTCAAAGATATAAATGATGTTTGATAATGAAGAGTTTGATAACAAAGATCAAACAGAAATATTAGATAACCAGTAGACCACACAATATGAATAAAACTAATAATGAAGATGCTGTATACAAAGGTTTATATGTGAGGACATGAGCTTTACAACTTCCCTTTGAGAAAGCGGTTATGTCAACAGCTCTGAAAATTTCACCATGTATTATGAAAACAAGAGTATGAAAATGCCCAAAAGTGGAATAAATGGCCTGATAAATGATAATTCTACAACTACGATTATCTGGGACCTAAGAAAACCCTCTCCCTTCTACTAAATATACATACAAAACTAGATTTAAAGTGCTCTAACCTTAGTGAAACTATTAATAAACATCTCATATTATCTAGGAATAAATGTAAACTAACATTCCAGTCAGAAGAATATTTCCAAATCAATTTTCATTATTTACAATTTATTCAATTTTTTTATTTTTCCTTGCATGTTTAATTATTCAATCAATAGACAACTCTCTTTATAATGTCTTTGGTTACCTTTGGCATATAGTAATCAAATATACAATCGTTTCTTTGATTCCTACATATTCCAAACCTAAGCAGACACAAAACAAAACCCTATCATTATCAAAACATACATGGACATTTGCACAGTAAAAACAGGTAACACAAGCATCTTACAACATACATGTACATGTATAAAGTAGTTCTTAAACATAACTAAATCTGAAAGTATTTCACTTTAAGAGACGCTGAAAGAAGTTCTCTTATGCTTCCCATTTAAGTAAAAATGATAATTGACTAATATCTTGAATCTTTTTGTTATTTTTTTGTCCGTGCAGTAAATGTCAAAATGATTCCTTCCAATAGCTGGACATTTAAAAATGAACTTATATATCATTATCTTCTTCTTCTTCTTCTTCTTCAAAATAAAGAAATCAATCTGGGTATTTTGCACATTTTACTTTTTCTGTTTTTTTTTCTTTCTGTTTCCTATCTTTTGAGACAATACTAACCAACCACAATAAAATACAAGATAATGACAAATAATTATAATTTTCACAATAATTCTAATGATGCAAATAGGTACAGCAAAGCTTTTTAGTTACAAAATGAAATATTGCAGATGTTAATTCAGGCACCAAAAGGTTATATTTCAAAAAGAACAGTTGCTTTCAAACATTTGAAATCACTTTCAGTTTGGTACATTGGTTAGTAAGTGAGGGGCCAGTAGGGGAAATATGAAATCACTCCAGAAATATTCATTTATATAATACTTTGTTATGGGACGCATAGAGAAAGAAACAAACGCGCTCATTGCTCATAACGTATCATATTCGCTATCGTCGTAACACTCACAACATTATCTTCCTAATGCATAGTTTGGAATAAATCATATTATCAAAGATATTTCAACATATTGCAAAACACATGCTATGATTGAGTCAATCCTATCTTATATTTCTACAGCAGTTGATTTGATGAAATTACTAAGAATTTGGACAGAATCATTTTCTATGTTTCATCCTAAAGCTGATGATCCCCATACAAATTCCTCTAATAATTGTTATAGTTTCAGAGAAATAAGAATTTAGTGACCTGTGTGGATATTTGTTCAACCCTTTTTCCTAAGCCTGAGAAAAATTGAAAGTGAAGAAACTAATTTTACAATTTTTCAGGTCCACCCACACACAAACACAGTATACATACTACACATGACTAAGAATCCAGCCTTAAATGCCTGAAAGTCATTTTCACACTAATCTATCTACATCCTCTCCGAGAAAGGCTATTTTCTAATGAAATGGATGTTACTGTCAGATAATTTCAATCTAATCTTCACATATATTCACAAAAAAAAGATTTAATGTATGTACAAGGCAATATATTAGTATTCATTCTTCTCCTCTCTTCGTTTAAATTTCATTGCAATAAAAAGCCTTTCATTTGTAGAGAAACAAAGAAAATTACGAAAAATTTCAAGATGCAAGCACTTTCAGCTAATTTTCTTTCACAAGAAAAAGACACTTAATTGAATTTTCCCTCATAATGTATATAAATATGTGTGTAAACTGCTTATATTTAGCATAGGTTGGCACAGTTAACCTTGTCAATGTACTAAAGGTATATACACCATGTCAAAGTTAATGGCTTGTATAGCTTGCAGATACAGAAGGGTTAAAAGTGAGGTCATCTGCCGAGAAGCAGAGGGGCATAACTTGCATTATTCCACACAGTTATAGCCCTTCTGTCTCTCAGTAGTGTTCAGGATTCCTAATGGAAACGAATGATCTATCTACAATGAAACCGAGCGTCATCTTGCTCTATACCAGTGCTCCCATGGCGGCGGGGTTACGATGTGTTCTACAATAAATCTCTTTATTCCAGATAACCATTCATGATTTTTTTTAGACTGCCAATATAAACTAGGTATTTTGAATTGTTAACTTTCAATAACCTTGAGACCCATGTCCTTTCCCCTTTAAACACAAGACGCACAAAAGTGCTTGTGTATAAAAGTAACTACCAAGGACATTACACTTGCAACTGGATTTGTTTCCCATTCATATATGCTTTTAATGTGTCTCTTTAAGACTCAGGTCCATTCTGGGAACAATATAAACATGACAAACAAACTTTCATGGATGGTTATCTGGAAAGAAAAAGAAGGCTGAAATTATCATCAACCATCACTATTTCATTGACTAAATTTATACAAAATATTTTTCAATAATTTCTTGAGGGAAGAGGTTACAGAACCATGCAAACTAATAGTAACTAGAAAAATATAAAAGACAACTTTTTTCAGAAATTTCATAGATTTTGTATTTTTTGCATCCTGGTGAGAAAACTTGAATGATATCACTAAAATTTCAAACAGTGTCTTTTCATAGTTTCTAAATGAGAGTAGGATATAACTCAAAGTGAGTTCACAAAATAATTTCAGCTCTAAAATCCAGTTAGTAGAATGTAAGAAATATATAGCTGTCATGCAACTTTTGAATCACACAAGTTTGAGCGAAAATCTCACTTTTCTGATGTGCAACATTAGTTGGAGGTACGTTGATAACATCACACAGTATGGGATAGTTATAGAGAAAATTTGGATAGTAGGGGGACAAGGAAAGTAATTTTCACTTTGAGTAATATACACGACACTCCCAGGTAGGAAACACACGAAAAAACACCTTTTGAAATTTAAAAGAGCATGCTGTTATTATATGATGCGAGTCGATATCAACCAAGTTTTGACTCCAACAGAAATGGCTGGAAAATTATGTTGTGTCATTTTCTTTTATTAGAATAAATTAAAATGCATATTCCATTCTGATTTTAAATAATTACAAAAAGAGTCGTTATCATCTGCTTAATAAAACGCATCTGTAATTCTGTAACCACTTTGTAAACAAATACAAAGAATTAGACTGACTAACATATTAAAGAAACGCAAAAACAAACTCAGACACTAATAATCAAGAAATAGAGAGAGAGAGAGGAGAAAAGTTGTGAGTGTTGTGCGGCACAAAAAAAAAACACCTGATGGTGATTATTCAAAGTGATAAAAGTGATCAAATAATATAAAGAAATGCTTACACATATAAAAAATCAACGTGAAATGCAGACGTACACCAACAAAAAAGGATGAGTTCTAGTCTACCGTGATTTTTTGTTTTGTTTTTGTTTTTTTGTTTCTTCTGATTTTTTAAGTGTTAGATGATGTAAATTATCACAACTAGATAGGCCACTACAGAGCCGATAAGCATGTAGAGACTAGCAGAGGTGGATTGGGTCTTACTCTCTTGACCGGTACTCCTGGCCATAAATTTGAGCATCTCGTCCAGTAAGATGACCGGTAGCGAGATCTTCATCACCGCCACCCATTCCGCCATGTTGAGGGGAGTGATCTGGAACACCGTCTGTATGGAGAAGGGTAACACAATTTTATCTCAAGTGCCATATAAGATTGAGCATCACTACAGAAAACACAGTTCATGGGACTACTATAAATAATTACTTCTTGAACTTCTAACTTTTCTGTAAGAAATATCCAGTAAATTACATCACAGTATTTTATTTTTTTATACTAAAACATTTCATATTTGGGTTTTTCATTGATGCAAAATGTTCCGAACAGCAAACAGTGAGGAAAAATTCTTTCACTTGCTACTCAGAGTACTCTGTCAAATCAACCAATCAATCAATCAATTGATCCATCCAACATTCATTGGATCAATCAATAGGCACTAGTACTTACTGCCAAGATGCCAACGTGTAGAATAATACATTGGAGAGTCCTAGAAAGAGCGTTAGCTCCTAGAAGCCACACGATGGACCACAGAGACACGTATGTCTAATCATGGCCCATTACTCAATTAGTTGATTTACCCAGCCATCCATCCTCCCACCTACCCACCCACTCACCCATCTATCAATCAATCAATTATTCATGTAATCAATCAATTATCAATGGTCTGTGATACTTACTGCTGGGTGTCAACAAAAAGTATAACAAAGTGAAGACTCATAGACAGAGAAATAGCTCCTAGAAGCCACATGTTGGATCATGGAGGCATCACTGATCAATTAATCAATCTATCAATCCATTCAGTCAGTCAGTCACTCACTCACTCACTCACTCATCCATCCATCCATCAGCTAATAGGCTCTAGTACTTACTGATAGGTCATCAACATGAAGGATAACAAAGTGAAGGCTCATAGACAGAGTAATAGCTCCTAGAAGTCACATGTTGGATCATGGAGGCATCACTGATCAATTAATCAATCTATCAATCCATCCATCAATGTGTCAATCAATCAATCAATCCATTCACTCATCCATCCATCAGCTAATAGGCTCTAATCTCTAGTACTTACTGCTAGGACGTCAACATAAAGGATAACAAAGTGAAGAGTCATAGACAGAGCAATAGCTCCTAGAAGCCACATGTTGGACCATGGAGGCATCACTGTAAGAGACTGGTTTTCACTCAAGCTGCAGCAATGAAAAACAGAGATGACCAAAATGAGATGAAACATTTTACGAAAACAGATACCTATCTGTGACAAGAATAAAAAGGAGAGTGAAATCAATCAATCACGATTGGAGAAAAATTCTGAACATGGACTTGGAGACTCGTTATCACAACAAACTCAATAGCCATTTTAGGAAATCTGTGTCGAAAAAACATTCAACAAATCCTTAACTAGAATACATATTTGACATTAGAAAATAAAGATGGAAAAATATTTGAAAGAACTCCTGATTCATAAGGGGGTGATTTCACAATAGACACAGATGACCACTACGGGTTGACCCTTGACCTACCTGTTAAGGGAGTTCAACATCTCGATAGTGACCAGTACAGACAGAGCCATGGTCATGGAATGTGGGTCTTGAAAGACGTCACAGTCAAGCTTCTTGAAGTTCTTGGGTTCCAATGGGCACTGCAAGTGATGAGTCTGTAGGGAACCAAACATGCATTCAACATTAGTTTGAAGTTTCAAGTTTTACTTCAATTCAAATCCATTAAAAAAAATTGTTATGAAAGTATAAAATACAGATTATATACAATATAGAAAACAGAGAACACACACAAAATGGAAACATGTCTACAAATATACCGGAATTATACGAAGTTTATCAATAGAAAATAAAACCGTAAGGTTCTGTTGAGGCAGTCCCTGTTATCAAAATTAGTAGCTCTCCATCTAATTTTCTTCGGGTATCTTTGTGCACTTAATGTTCATGTTCTATGTAATTTCTACTTCTGTACATTACATCATTTAGAAAAGAAAATGTACTGAAAAAGTGCAGGGGACCAAAATGTATGCGCTTCCTCAAACTTTGTTATTCGCAGGTGGAGGAATATCAGAGGAGCAATGGTTTAGGGAAATTACTGCTCCTGAATACTCTTTGACGAGAGATAGTTCAGAACTTGGGACTAGTCGTTGACCCAAACATCTGCATGTAGTCCCATATACCCAAATATGTGGGAGGTTTTCACTAATGTAATTTCAAGAAGGATTAAGTTAATTTATAATTATCATCATTTAATCGGCAACTTCAAGAAATATAACAATAAAACAATATAATCATGGTAATTACAAAATTAGAATGACAAAAATGATATAAATACACATTTTTGATTGATCTGAACTGAATACTCAAACAAAAGTTCCAAAGAATGGAGGTGTATCTTACCAGCTGCCAGAATGAGAGATGAGGTCCGTCTTCATAGAACATAAACCACCAAGCTGATGCACCTACTGTAGCTGCTCCAACATAAACTACAATGTCACAGGTCAAAGGTCAGAGCAAAAGATTGTTATTGAGAATACAACACTTAATCTATTTATTCATTCATTTCTAATCTTTTGTCAGGGTAGCCCATTCACCAATAAGTAGTGATCTTCCATGGACTTCTTCATATATCTATTTGGGGGTGATGAAAGTACAATATCAGAGGGTAAATGTTATTACAAATATTGCTTTTTCCCATAAATTTGGGGTCCAAGGTTCAGCCAGGCATCAGCACCTGAGTAGCGATGTCCATAAGAATTTTTACTGAAGAACTTATAAAATATGGTTAGGTCAACATATTATCCTAAGCTATGCTAGATTATCCTGGTTGGAAGATGTTGCTGCTTCTTGAACGAACATCTTGTATTAAACACAACTAAGAAAAATTAGAAAACTTTTAAGAAACCTTATCAAATCAGGTTATGATTGCAGTACAAACATCAGCCTAAGACTGCTACAGATAGCATAGTGTGAACCAAGGGAATTACATATCTCCAATGCCCAGTCATGGAAGAAAAGGACAGAAGGAAAAAGCCTTAATATTATGAGTAGCAATATCACAGACAGCCAAGATGATTACATACTTCCAATGGCCATGTAGCGGAAGAAGAGCCAGCCGCTGATGAGGGGTTCCCTAGAGTTACGGGGAGGCTTGGTCATGATATCAATGTCAGGTCCGTTGAAGCCAAGGGCAGTGGCAGGGAGACCGTCAGTCACAAGGTTGACCCACAGAAGCTGGACAGGGATGAGGGCTTCAGGCATTCCAAGGGCAGCGGTCAAGAAGATACTGTGGTGAGAGGGGTCAGGATCATTGGTCAGAAAAAGATTAACAATATAGATCCTAAGCAAACGACTTGTTGACATTTGGGAGCAGACATTTCATTAGCAAATGCTAATGACCAGTCGTTAGTATTTTCTGATGACAAGATGGTTAATAGTCCAGGGTCCCGTTGCATAAAACTTACCATTGATGGTAAGTTTGCCATCAATGGCAACTACCATGGTGACAGGGCTAAACAGCTAATCAAAAGCAAAGGTTTCCATGGTAGTTACCATTGACGGCAAAGTTACCATCAATGCTAAGTTTTATGCAACGGGCCCAGATCTAACTTTGTCAGCTAATTGTAGATCTATGGAAATGCAATCAAGTTGATTTATCAAATGACAAGGATCCATGTTATGATTATATAGAACAAATAATACACTTATTTTCGGGCATGGGGATAATTATCCACCCTCGGTACCCTTTGTAACAGTAAAAACACCCTCAGCTACTGCCTCGGATGTTTGAAATGCTTAACAAAAATGGATTAAGGAGATCTTGTGTCTGACCTCACGACCTCTCCAATGTTGGACGAGATGAGGTATCGGATGAACTGCTTCATGTTGTTGTAGATTGCACGTCCCTCTTCCACGGCAGTTACAATGGTAGAGAAGTTATCATCGGCCAACACCATCTGTGCTAGGTGGTCAAGAAATATAAGTTCATCACTCTCTGCATTTTCCTCATGTCTACATTGGCATTCTCTGTAGAGGTGTCATAGTCTTGTGGATAAATCACCATACCCTGGACGGTTTTGAACCTCTGTCACATCATTATCATCCTTTTGCAAGACATTAATCTGTGTTTGCTAATTGTGACCCAGGTGAAGTAAATGAGTATGTTGTCTGAGGTAATGTCCTGGCTCATGAACGCCCCAAGACCTCTCAAATGACTGAAAATATAATGATAGACTGGTATCCTCAGGTACCTATATTCATATATTACTTTTTAAACATCGCTAATTGGCTAACCACAAGTGCACTTTGATGCACTAAAACCACCTTTTTGGTTAGCATCCAACAAAAATACTACAGTGGTTGCTTAGTTGGGCAAGATCTGGGAACGATTAGAGACGGGTTTGTTACGAATGTGATAAAAAGGATATCTGATGCACTCTTAGCGACAGCTGTTCCTGATCCCATGGCGATACCGATCTCGGCCTTCTTCAGGGCAGGGGCGTCGTTTACACCATCACCGGTCTGTACGAGAATATACAATGAGCGAGAATATCAAATCAATCCGAAAATAATCTTCCAATTAATCAATACCATCTATTGTTCTTGGAACTTCAAAGGTCGCTCCAATTAAGATTCATTTTCAAGCAAAATGAGGGACGAAACATAAATTGATATCTTTAGAAGATATGCCTTCACTTTTAGATATTCAAAGAAAGATCAGGCAACATTCTGAAATGATACATTGTGTAACTTTAATGCAGGTTATATGGCAAACATCCCGAGAAAAAAAAAAAGGCAATTCTTTCAGTCTTTCTTTCCCAACCTATGCGAGTTACCTCTTCCCCTCCTTATTTTTTTGAGACACATTTGAGGTCTGTAGTAAGCACATCAAGCTGTTATCTTTTGCTGTACATAACGGTACCATTTCAAAATTTTAGTGTATTGAGCATGGTCATTTTAAATCTAATCATTTCTTCAACAACTTTTTAGCGTTAAGGCAATGCACTTTCAATGTTTAGTGAACTTGATTTACGCCAGACAAAGGAGTATACTTGTAGGCTAGTCAAAATTGAGACTTCCTATCATGAAAAGTTACCATACTTTTTGAGGTAATCTATAAAACTGTGTGCATTCAAAGTCAACCTCAGAAACGAGGAATTCATTTGATCAGCAAATACACTCAATGAACATACTCTGAAAGAGAATAATCTTCATAGGCTGACTTATCACCCATAAACAAGCATGCTGTACTATTTGGGCCATGATTTGCATATTCCCCACCAGCTATCATTCAAATGCAAATACACTGTATATGCATTGCGCATAATTTGTTTACTCACCATAGCTGTGATCTCTCCGTCGCTCTGTAGGTAATCAACGATCTTGCTCTTGTGGGAGGGTTCCACACGCGAGAAGAGTCTGGCACGAAGACAGGCGGCTTTCTGTTCAGCAGTACTCAAGTCATCCAGCTCACGACCAGAATACGACAGACCTAACAGAGAGAGAGAGAGAGAAGATCAAAGCTAGGGTTAACATCTACTCAAAATTCAAAGGGATATTGTTTCAATGTGCTTTGTACAAAAGATTATAGAGCAGCATCATTCAATCATCTTCACCATCATCACCTTACATCATCAACATCATCCTCTTTATTACACCATGTTATAAATTGGTAATTACTGTGAAGAAATACAACTCCAAAATCAAGAATAGATTTAACGAGTTCATACAAGGCAGAATCAGCTTAATGTCGGTGAGCAGTCAAGCAATTGGTATATCATCACTAAGTCAATAGAATTGTTGAAATCTAATCCAATTACAATCTTACAGAATCTAGAAGTAGTTTAGTTGTAAGGTATGCAGCATCCTTTAAGATTGTTCATACAGTACCTTCAGTTGATTCATCAGGTCCAAACACTCCGATCTTCCTGCAGATGGCTTCAGCTGTAGCCTTGTTGTCACCAGTGATGACGATGACCCTGATACCGGCTAGACGACACTCCTCGATGGAGCTCTTGACCTCAGCACGGGGAGGGTCCAGCATGGCTACGCATCCAACAAACGTCATGTTGCTCTGAGTGAGACAAACATTAAAAATCAGCTAAAATTCAATGTATTCTGAATGCTAAAATCTTGTTTTGAACTGAAGATGTTAGATGATGTTTTGCTTTAAACCATAATGTGCCTTCAAACATACATCTAAAACAAAGTCTAATGAAAAAGGTTTTCAATCAAAGTCCTGATTTTCATATTTTGTTGTGATACATACAGTTTTCCATATCTAATTTGAAATGTCAATCCACTTAAAATTTAAAAAAAAACAAAGACTGGCACTTTTATAAATTATATAAAATATAATGTCAAAACTTAGGAAGTTAAAATTGCCTTACAGCACTAGAAATTTTTGTTGCTGCTTCATTCTTAATTTTTTAACAACTCATCTTGTCATGACAAAGGACAAATAAATTATTTTTATTTGATACACTCAAATTCATAGAAAGGAAAGCAGCTTATACCATGTGTACCGTCATAATAACAAATCAATCAAAAGAGACAAGAACAGCCAACCTCAGCAACGAGGAATTCACAAGTTCAGCAGAAGATTGTAAAACAAACGACTCTGACAGGAATAATCATCATTGGCTGGCTTGCATGCACTTCTTGTTGATAAATTGTCAATATGTTTTGATACTCCAAATACCAGGAGGAAACTTATATTAGGTTACTAATTTTGAATAAGAAAGTTTATCTAAAAATGCACCTTCCCCTCTAGCGTGTAATAGGAATTTCAAAGACAGCCTTCGTATAAACATACCATAAACTATTTGATCCAGAAACTGGTGAATAGTACTCTTTCATTAAAATGTATACAGATCTATGCATATTTTACATAATCATTGGTATTTCCTTACTGCAGAGACACATATTTTGTAACCGTACCTCATACTTGCCGAAGTTGACAGAATTCTCCAGATCCATCTCCTCTTTCTTGATGGGGTTGTCCACGGTGGCCATACCAAGACAACGAAGGGCATCACGACCTGGAAGCATTACAAAAACCACATAAAAGATCAACCAATACCAACAAATGACATGTAAAGAAACTTCTGTTTTTATTACCCCTGATAGAGTCAAGCAGGGTCAGTATCAGCAGGGTCAGTATCTAGTGCTCAAGCATATCAGGTACCCAATTAAAACTGGATGGAGAGCGGCGAATGCAGATTAATGTCTTGCCACAGGATATTATATTCATGCTGAGATTCATATCCTCAACCTTATGAGTGAAAGTCAAATGAATGAACCACTTTACCTAATCCCACCTCCAAACAAAAATAATAATGATCTGTAATGATATTTCTAATAGCTTCTCTGTTTTTTCAATTCCATTGTGCAAAATGACAATTAGGTCTTTAACAAAAATGTTGTATTGCCCTTTTGGTGCCAAAACTTGCTCAGTTGGTTGAAAAATCTTCTTTCTTTTTTTATTTTCTCCATTTTTTTAAAACTCCCTCTTTGGGTTGATATTTCTCTGTTTTGAATGCTTTGATACATTTTTTCCTCTAAAAACGGTTTAATTTTTTTTTTTTTTTTTTTTTTAAGTCGACCATAGATTTCAAGATTTTAGGGTCGGTCACAATACAACATTTTTTTTTTTTAGGCCTTATCTTTGATCGAATACTGAACTTGATTGCTCATAATAAAGAACAAATACTCATACATAAACAAATAAACATTGAGGCTTCCTAGTTACCATACTTTTTTAGGCAATCTATAAAATGGTGTGTATTCAAAGTCAACCTCAGAAACGAGGAATTCATTTGATCAGCAAATACATTCAATGAAACATACTCTGAAAGAGAATAATCTTCACAGGCTGACTTATCACACATCCATCACCCATCAACATGCATGCTTTACCATTTGGTCCATAACTTGTATACTCCCCACTGGCTGTCAGCTGTGAGATTTGTAACCTTACTGCCAAGAAAGCAAGTATATGCTTGTAGGGAAGTAGACAAAGTCTGTGAAGTCCTATCTCAGTGACTTAGTACCTCACTAGAGGACGGTACCAAATCAACGCTGCATGAATGTCAAATAATTATGTACATATTTTGTATGGATCTTGGTATAATTCGCCCGAAATGCAAATATTCTAAGAAGAGGTTTACCTTGTTACAGGGGAACAAACCTGTATAAAAAACAAACCAATGGAAGGTGACTTACCTGTACCATAGGACTGGATCTTCTCTATTATCTGAGTCTTGACGCTAGGAGTCAGAGGTACCTTGGTGGACCCAATCCTCACGCTGTTACACCTGTCCAGGATACCCTCAGGTGCACCCTACAAACAACAAGCAGGCAACATTGATTGATTCATTTATTGATTGCTGGACTAAATGACTGACTATCAGATTGATTAATTACCTGACTGACTGACTGACTGACTAATTGATGACTGATTGATTGATTGATTGATTGATGACTGATTGATTGATTGATTGATTAATTGCTTTTGTTACCAGAGTACTCTGACAGCAAGAACATGCTTGCTAGAAAGTTCCAGGGGACATGCAACCATAAGTCCTATCTAAGTGACATATGTATGAGAGCCAACCTCAGCAACGAGGAATTCAAAAGTTCTGCACATGATGTTGAACAACACTTTGACAGGAATAATCATCATTGGCTGGCAATCCTATTTTCCTATTCTCCTTATTTCTACTTGCGACTTTCTACTACAATTCCTTGCCTTGCCTACCCGGTTTCACATCCATATCAAGTTCATACACACATCCTCCTACCC
>BEXV01000240.1:128266-138599 GCA_003118195.1 Hemicentrotus pulcherrimus | reverse complement strand
CTCTCTCTCTCTCTCTCTCTCCCTCTCTCTTTCACTGTCTTTAATTGTCTTTCTCTACTTCTCATGATTATTATAATTCATGATTAATTTGATGATTGAAAACAAAAATCCTCACACCCAAGCTACCCTAACAAAAGCTGAAGCCAAGCCACTGGTCATCAGTCTCATTTAAATTAACCAACGAAGGCAATACAATATGCCCAAGACATGCATATAACTTAATGAGATTAGCAAATTAATTAGATTGGCTTTTCTTCCTACCCTTACAACAAATCCAGTCCCAAGTGAACCTGAAGCAACAATAGAGTTTCTTTGTCCTTTGTCCTTAGCCCTATCCCCGAGGAGGGGATACATGTACAGTATGTCGATGTCAAAATGGAATTTCAATTCAATCAAATTCTTGACCATGATATTCTAATGCCATGTAGACCCCTAGATTTTGAGCACGATCATCATTTCTATGTATAATGAAATATGCAAAACTGAAGGATTTGTAAATGTGACTTTATACCGCACATTCTCATTTAACATTGCTTATACACTGGTCTCTATTACTGACACTGAGAAGTCTACATTTCATGTTCTGATTTCAAACCTCTTTTCTCTACTGAAATGACACAATTTCTTTGATTTTACAATCATTTTAATTCCCATGGACACCATCAAATAAAAAATCCACCATCAAAAGAGTAAATTTGTTTATGTTTCAGTACAATCAAATATAAGGAGGGGATATGAAAGTTGATAAAGAATGCCGTTTCCATGCAAATAAATTATAGCACCATGAGCTGTACACTGTAAATGTACAGTACATATTACCAACAAGCTACCAAGCTACATTACGCACTGAAAGTATATTCCTTATAGTTCAATATTAACAGTGCTTCATTGCATTCATGATGGCGCGGTGTAATAAACTTCATCGCGAAAGCCGTGCAAATGAGAGTCTCCTGAGACTTCTGAAGAAAGGCGGATTTTGTAAGGTTTCTATCTGATTGTCAGGGCAGTTAATCAGCGGCAAACGCCATTCACTCAATGCAACTAGTGGTAAGGTAAGGTAGTAGTCTTCTTCAAAGACATCAGATTTCTGTTTAATTATTCATTTAATTAACATACAAAAAGAATATTTAACAACTGGACAGCTGTAATTGATGATCATTGATCAATGATTTTTTTCTTTTCAAGACCAAACTCAGAAGGAAATATTAGTACAGTACCTACATGTACATTTCTCTATACCACTGCAGCTTCCTCTGCATTGGATATTATTTTCAATCAGACAATTTAAGGGAAAAAGTGATGAAGAAAACCATACAAAAGATGAAAGATCATGAAAATGAAAATTGGAACTCATATCCGGATGAGGACTTTGTTTGCCATCATAATGTACATTGTACATGTATGTAGAGTCTGGGGAAGTCTTCAATTGCTGATCGGAATTTACCTTCACCAGCTTGCAAGGCAAGAAATCATCAAGAGCCATTAAGATACTAGCCTGGCATCATCATGTTTAATATCAATCTGCAGGGTCCTTTATCGGTCCTTTTGGTATCTAAAATTCCAATTGCTCCAGTCCAAGTCAAGCATTGCAAGTATAGATTAGAACAAAAATTGCAATCTTTGGCCTATGAATGATTGGTGCCATTGACCGGAAATCAAATTTAACACTGGCAGCTAATCTGCAAATTCTTTACAAAAATGAGAAGTTTTTTCTTCACTTATATACCTTGGAAGTAGGCATTTAAAGTTTAAAACTCATTTGCCTCTCATTTACACTAGGATGATGAATCCATATTGGGACACGTGTTTAGTGTGAACACTGTACTGTACAGCAGTTGACGGACACACACACAGCCTTTTCACACACAGCTAAAATTCATCGTATCTAGAGATGATTTAGTTTAAACGTATTTAACTCAACAGTTTTAAACAGCTTTAGAGGAAATTTTCCGTGTGAACATTGTTTATACGATGTTCGGATAGATACAAAGTCGCGATTCATACACATCTCAAAGCAGGCTGCAGATACAAAGTTCGTATCTAGAGAGCTTGACATTTTGTGTGTGAACGGTTATAGACATGCGAAGGACTCTTCCTGGTCAAATTGATCTTTTCTTGATGAACAAACTTAACTACCCTTTTTTATTCCAAGGCCTTTCAGCTACATATACAGAACATGACCCCCCCCCCCCTTAAAAAAGTAAAGATCATGTTATATCTTTGGCCAATGTGTTCAAGTAAGGAGATACATTATGTAGTCGGTGCAACACATATAGTATCAGCATTCTGTTCATATTTTTCTATATCAAAAGAGATATTGGTACAAATGGTAGAGAGGTTACGACCAATTGCAATGGAGTATTACACACATGGG
This sequence comes from Hemicentrotus pulcherrimus, assembly GCA_003118195.1. Taxonomy (NCBI): domain Eukaryota; kingdom Metazoa; phylum Echinodermata; class Echinoidea; order Camarodonta; family Strongylocentrotidae; genus Hemicentrotus; species Hemicentrotus pulcherrimus. Next base: position 136,225 of record BEXV01000240.1, on the reverse strand, counting down.
CTTTGCTTGATGTACAGTATTGTACATAACCCATGTACATGTAATACGCTCATGTCTGTGACTCGAGAGGTATGCAGGGCCAGCATGCCTTGCATTCTTAAGGACCTAGGCCTACCATTTGCAGAGAGAGAGCTAGAGAGAGAGAGAGAGAGATGGAGCGACCTGAAGCTAAAGAGAGAGAGATGGAGCGACCTGAAGCTAAAGAGAGAGAGAGATGGAGCGACCTGAAGCTAGAGAGAGAGAGAGCCAGTATTTTCTTGGAACATTGTACATGTACTTGCCCAACAAGCCCTCTCTCCCACTGGCCCATGCATGCAGGAGATCAGGGCCATGGTTAGTTCACCACCACAGACCCACTTGACTTTCATTGTAAGACTCCAGCTGGACCCCTCGGTGGAACAGCACCACCATGTTGGTTGGTGGCTGCTGAGAAGGGCCATCCAGCCTTTTATTTCTTACAGTAATATTGTTCAGTGTTTCAATTATTGTTCTTCTTTTTATAGAGAAATAAATCATAATCAAATCAAATCAAATAAGAGGTCTGGGTCATAAAGCAAATGGAGTTGGAATTGGTTCCTGTGATGTGAAGCATGCACAAAACATATGGGCCACAATAGAGAATCTGAACAATATTATGTACATGTAGACTACTAGTGATTGTACTACCAACATACAGTACATTGTGAACATGCATGTAGCTCCTGTTTCTAACATTGTACAACATATCACTTGACAAGTTTCTATTTTGGAACTGGTCTAGGCATGACTCAAGTCACAGTATATTTTGGTTATCACATCAGAGTCTGTGCTTGCAGACTACATGTTGCAATACATTGTGTAATCAAATCAAATAAACTACCACAAATGTACAAATATTGCGATTGCAAATATCAATATGCATTTGACAAGTTCAGGAAGGTGTGATAAAAATGGTAACACATTTGAAGGCAAAATATGTTTACATTTGAGGTTTACATATGACATTTGTGGTTATTTTAACATTTGCAAGTGCTACTGTTTTTATATTTGTGGTGGATTTTTACATAAATATGAGCTCTTGCCTCTTGGACATACGTGTTCATGTAGCTAGGCTTACAGCTTGAGCGTAAATAGCCTTTTTCTTGTACATTGTACATGTACATGTATGCGTAATACACAGCCCTTATGAGCCAAAGTGCAGGGCTACATGTAATAGTACAGTACTACAGTGAAGATGAACTTAATGACCTGTGTCCTTAAATTACTTCCTGCCCTAAAAAAAATCAATATGGATCTAACTGCAAATGAGTCCACAACATGTATCTTACTTATACTTCTACAGTTGTACAATATGTATCCAGTGACAGTCACTCTGAAGTCATTTAGAATCTTCTACTCCAACCAAATTTCTTACTTTGACCCTTAACCTATATATTATGCAACAATTCCATCACATCCGTAACCTTAATTAACCCTACACTACAGTGTACATCTTCGACCAAAAAAGTGACAGAGCAAATGTCACTTGAGTAAAGGTTCAGTTGGATCCGCACATCACTTTGATTCGTAAGGAGTAACCAGAGAAATTTATAGATTTTGTCGTTCCTGGTTTGCTCTAAATTGCTCACGAAGAGACTGCCCTTGGGAGACAAGACCAAATAGCCTGGCAGACTGGTCGATATTTTCTCTAATAAAGAGAATGTTGAGTTCCGGGAGGCATTGAAAGGTGAAAAGTAATTTGTGAGTTTTTTTATTTTAGTGCTGAAGAGCTTCATAGAAAAATGTCCCCTAAAAAGGATGGTTCTTCAAATGCCCTCATATTTGAAATACAGTCAAACCTGTCTTGGTGGCCATGTATTTTGTCTCCCTCGAGAAAGAAATGTGTATCTGCCTACAGTGGCCGGTTTTTCTGTTTCCTTTGGATGATCTCAATAGGCAGGTTATACAGTGTATAATATGATAATTAACAGTTGTGGACCACACTTGCATGCCACATGTTTGTGAACATGGTAGTCCAATGTACACTGGACCAAACCCAAATATTATTTTGATGATTCCAAAACCTCAAAGTACACACCAATAACTGTGTGCTGCAATATCAACCTTTTCCACCNCCCCCCCCCCCCCCCCCCCCTGCATAGCATCTTCACATTGCAATGGCATGACCTGGGACCCAATTCACAAAGCCTTTTTTCAATGACAAATGACAAAAATCAGTGACAAATCTGCTGATAACCATTCAGAAGCAAGGATTTCAAGTTTTGTTGAAATGGGGCCCTAAACTCAATTTGATCTTTAAGTCTTAACATCTACGAATGATTCCTAAAGGGTGCTCGACCATGGTGACCTACTAAACTACATTTTATGTTTGATATATTAGATCATGTTTGATGTATTAGATTGTAAATGTAATGCAATGTGTAAAGGGTAAAATAGTGGACGAGAGCATCAAGAAGAGGAAAAGGAAAAAGGAAAGTTATATTTAAATAAATACTGTATAAAAGGCTATATGAACATGATTTTTTTTTTTAATCTTTGTAAAAAAAAAATACCATTTAAGACATCAGGTATCTATGCAAAACCAAAAAAATGAAAGAAAGAAAGAAAGTCTACCCAATGTTTGGAACTTAACATGAACGTAAATTTAGTAACCTTGTCATTCTACATTTGGTATAGAACATTCACAGAAACTTTTAACCAAATTGTGAGACGTTACTAATTACTATAAAACTTAACACACACACAATCAACAACCCATAAATACACATGTACATGTTGGTACACTTTGATGCTGGAACTAGTTAAATGAAAATGAACTTCCACAATTTTATGAGCAACCTTTTTCAATTTCGTTTCAACATTGATTGTTACTCTGATGTTTCATTCCCCCACCCTTTCTTATTTTATAATTTGTATACAAAATAATGAGAAAAAGAAGCCTTTTAACTTTATGTTGTATAGTTCCAAACATATCAACTGTCTCCATACTGATTTCATTACAAAAGAACAATGAGCACTCTGACCGTAATCCTTCATAAATGTACATGTACATTTCAAGAGCAGACAAAACAAAGTCAGGACATGTGAAGGAAGTACACAAAGGTTGGGTAAAATTGAATACAATAAAAAAATAAAATCTAATAAAACCAAGGTCTGAACTCCCAAGCAATTCAATTATCCACGAGAGAAACACGTGGTTATTAACAGGCTTGTTTGTGTGTAAAATCATATGGTTAGAAGGCAGTCTGACTGATACATTGTTGTACATGTAGATGGTCTTTGGACCTGTTTGTTCTGGAACGAGAAGAGCTGTTTGCTGATGATTTGTGCTGGTGGGGACACAGAGCTGGGAACAGGACCATGTGGCCTGGAGGGTAAAAGAGTTTATTTATGGTAGGCCTTATGGCAGTCAGCTAGCTAGCACACATGCTAGTTCCATTACCTCCACTGCTGCTGCTGCTACATCAGACGCTTGTGATGTAATTCAATGGAATTTCAATAATGAGGTGCAGAGTTATCTCATGTGTGGCATATCATAACTTTTTCCTTTAATCATTTCATATCCTATTACATGTAAATATTTTATATCCAAGTATCTATTTTTAGAATATACTTCTTGGTGTGCTACATATCCAGAAATGCTTCTGATATGCTTCTGAAATGTTCTTGAACTTCTTGTGTAGTATGGGTTAATGGTAAGATATCTTAAAATTTTATTTTGGGCCTTTATTTACATTTCTTTTATAAAACTTGTTATTAAAATGCACAATCACAAATACATTTACATTGTATGCAAGGCAAGTGAGTATTGCATGTGTTCGATCAACAAGCTAAAATGACATAATTTCCTCATTGAATCGACATCTTGGTCAGGTAAGTAAAACTGCCTGATGACTAAACTCAATAAAAAAATCTCTGCTTTGGCAGTAGGATTGTTTGGCAAGCCACTGATCTGCATTTTGCCACTCTCATATTCACTATGTTGACTGTATCAGCTTCAATGTTCCAAGCATTTCTGAACACACATATTACCAGTTTTAATAGTTTAAATGGTTTATAAATATTAAATATGATGGTTGATTGTCCCTGTATTAATTCATGTACCTAATATGCACCAATGGACAGTTACCTAGTACATGTACATGATATGGCTTGCTCCTACTCTTGATCTACAATCAAATACATCCAAGTAGTAGAGTCTCCTTCTCTCTGGATATATAAATGTAGGCCCAGTAACAGAGAAGCATGTCGATGAAAGGTCACACAAGCCGAAAGATGAGCCGGGTAGATTAAGCCCTCTCCCAGACTTACACTTTGGTTACATGTTCATGTATAAAGACTCTATGGCTTCCCATGTTGTGTAAACCAGTATTGCAAATCACATTTATTGAGAATTTTTTAGTACATTTTAGTTTGATCAATGCTTGAATAAATCATGTCGATTATTTAAATCTAAGCTACATTGTAAAACTACTAAAGTAATCTGTATTTTAAAATTAATGGGGAAAGAAGTGCCTTAAATGGAAATTGAATGGAAAACAGCAGAATACCCAACCATACATGTACAAGTAACCATAACCCGTTTTATACATTAACTATAATAAATTCCAGCTTTTTAATAAATATAGACAAAAACAAATAACATTACATTTTAGGGGAAATGGATTTGAAATGATGTCTTTTTTAATTGAGCAAGAAAACCTCCAGATAAAAACAATACTTACAAAGGAGATGACTGCAGCTAGAAGCAGGATCTTGACAAGGAGGTCATCGAACTGTTCCAGTACCAACTGCCACAGAGGCTTGCCTGGAATGTTGCAAAAATACAAAAGTGCATTGACCTTACCATATTCTCCAATCAAGGTGAATACTGCAACATGTATTACATCCTTTTGTAATTCATAGATTGTCAAAGTGTAAATTGTTAATTCTTCGGTCACTTGTTCAAATAAATCTACAATATGAGAAACATCTACAGTAAGCCTGATGTGTGCAATTATGACTGGCTCTCCATAATCCTTGATGACCCGTTTATTTTTATGATCAATTTAATCACACTTACATGTATATCAGACACCTCTGACAATCTCATCAATATTGCTTGGAGCCTTGACTGTTTACATGTACATAGCAATATCAATTTTTTTTTTTAATACAAAAGTAGTGTAAAATAACAGGTGAAGTGAAGTGTTTGAATTTTCAACATTTTCATGAAAACCTTTCTAACTAACTTTCTATATTTCAAGTGTGATGAATATTTTTTTTTCTTCTTCTTTTTGAAGGATAATTAGGAGGAATTTAAAAAGTAGTAGTTAAAATAGTAAATGACGTTAAGTATCTTACCTTCTTCTGCAGGCAACTCTGAAAATTAGATGTGGATAAAAGAGAGAAAAGAAGAAAATAGTAATATTGACAAGATTTTACCAAATCAGAGCAAAAGGAAATCTGGATCAGATTCTTCCTTTCTTGACATTTAAACACAAAAGGAATAGTCATGATTTCTTTCTTCAGTCATGCATATTGACCTTCAATAGAACAAGATAAAAAGCTAAAGCAGTCCTTCTTTTCATGTATGAAAACATACAAGTACAAAATCTTGACAAAATCTTACACGCTCCCCTAGCTTGGCACATGGCCAAAAACAATTACCAGTGTCATCAAATGACATACTTCCCTGCCAGTGTTTCCATGCACTGTATCATTCTTGGTTAAATCAGGGAGATTGAATTGTTCTTAGATGTAGTAGATTCACTTATATAATTATCTATACCGGTAATCTTTCTTTAGTTCTGGCATACATTGAATATCCAATATACTTGTACACTTTCATAAAATGTTATCATAATATGCTCTCAGGTAATGACAGATTGTAGGACATCTAACAAGGCTGCAACATGCAACAACAACTTTTTTGCAGACTCATGCAGTAAACTTGTGCGAAATGATTAATCTTTTTCTTCTTCCCTCTATTTGTACTATGCAGCTCAACTACACATCTTGTTTATCAACTTGTCAAATACAATATACATACATAGACTACATATTGATATATATATATATATATATATATAGCGCCTTCACATAAACATGCTCAAAGCGCTTTACATTTTAAAATAAAAACAGAATAATTATATGCTCTCCAAGTGCATTACACTCTAAGAAAATTATAAATATCACTCATTATTATACACAAGGAGTCCCAAATCAAGAGACGTCTCCTTTTTTCTTTTCTTTTTTTCTTTCTTTCTTTCCAATATCGACTTCCGGTTTAAACCAAATCAAATTCTCTTTGCTTTTGCTTTGCCTGAGCTTTGTCTTTAGTCTTCCAATTTAGACTCTCTAGATCTACTCTAGATCTAGATCTACTTGAAACTTGTCTCAAGCCGAATTTTAATCGTGTTGTTGGTTTATCACTGGTGCACTCAACAGGATTGCAACTAAATTCAAAGATATGGTGACATTTAAACTTGTCTTTTGATTTTGTAGACTTAGATCTAGATCTAGTCTAGATCTAATTACACAGTGTTCAACGTCGTAATTCTTTTTTTCATTTTTACATTAGGGGGTCTAGTCATTATTACACAACTCACAGTCGCAAGTCACAGTCACGAAGTCACAAGTGAGTCTAAAGAAAAGACTTCTATCCTAATAATTACATCCTATGCTAATTCTGATCTGTGCTCTGTTGTGAATAGACAAAATAGAAGATCAGACACCGTTTATAGACCTACTCCAGGCAAAGTGCCATGCATATACCGGTACATGACCATGCAATTTGATTATCACGCAACCTGCAATCATAGTCGACCTACCATTGTATCCGTATTTAGCAATACGCTGTGTGACTACATGGGGGGACAAGCCAATTCCTTCCTTCACATCAAAATGCTGAAGGACCTCCTCCCGTGTCCGTGTATGCGCTAGATCCATAATGTACGTCCTCGACAACCTTCAATTGAATTGGATGAACTCAGTGCAGAATAACAAAAAATCTAAAATCCAGACTGCAAACGGAAAACCTTTCCTTCTCGAAAACACGAGAAACATGCACGTGTAACCTTCCGTAAATGTCGTCTGAACGCTCCGGCCTACACTGCATGCACTACTACGGACGATCCGCTTCCACGCAGCAACAAACCAGTTTGCTTCAATTTCAGTATGCAAAGCTCAAAGCAGAATATTCCACCGGGTCAAGGTTAAATTATGTTACAAATTATTTGAAAATAGACTAAGGGGTGCACGAATATTACGTTAAAATAAATATCCTCTCCTCGGGCATACGACTTAGGTTTAAAACAAGTCGCTGTAAATGCACAACGCTACCACATCGTCCGACGGCAATTCGTGGAGATAGGTCGGGAAGCTTTCGGCGGCGACGAAATGTCCGCGTGTACTGTGTTCGTGTATACTATACAGTACGCGACATGTACGTACGGAGAAAACGTACAGCGCGAGCCTAGCCAGCGCAGCGTAGCTTGTTGCATAGTACAGTCGAGTGCAGATAAATGTGGACCTTTTTGATTGGTCGAAATCACCTTTTACGGGCTGTGCCCAATCAGATCGTTCGTTAAAGATGTGCCGATTGACGTCAATACAGATTCTTGACGTGTATCTTTAAAGTTCGAAACTATTTAGGAAACATTTAATTCTCGGTTGGAAAGCAGTGCAATACAAAGTTTTTAGTTTAATTATCAGAAAACAAATTTTAAACACGGCAATGCGCCAATACTCGGTCATAGATATGTTTTGTATTATTCTTGCTTGATAGAAAATACATCTTTTAACGGTAGACTTATTGAGCACAACAATTGCAAGATGATAATGGTTTTAGAATGGAAACTTAATAATGATTTATGAAATCAGTCTTTAGGCAATTATATCGCAATAACTGAAATATTTTATTTTAAAATATCAACCAATTAAAATAATTATTTCAACATGCCGATGTATCCTGTTAGTCTTGGGAGTACACACAATGCG
>BEXV01000240.1:94810-105563 GCA_003118195.1 Hemicentrotus pulcherrimus | reverse complement strand
TTCTCATAATGGAATATTTTTACCTTTTCAGCATTTATGATAATTATCACCACGTACCTCTCTACAACATAATCACGAAACTATCAACATAAGCACTCATAACTTTAGCACATCTATGACTCATCCACCTATCGCACCGCGAGAAGCCATTCTTATCTAGCACACCCGGAACTACCCACGTTAATCATCCCGGTGACATTAGGGCAACACCGCAGATGAGAGGATCGTTCCCCCGCTCGCCACCCGTACATTGTAAACGCTCGCAAGGCTCATAAGCCGAGGCCAAGTGACTAGTGACAGAAGCTGCCCCTACTCAGCGAATTTTCGACCCCACTTTTGGTCGGAAAATGGCGCAGCCGGGGTCATCAGAGCAACAAACGCATAAAGATGAGCAAGACACAAGTAAGCACTACGAGAATTTTCTCATTTTCTGAAGAATCATTTTGATTGTTTGTAGTAATAAGTGATTTTGTCCAATGTTTTTTGCTGATGAGGTGTGTTGTGATTTGTGTTTGTGTGAGTTAGCCACCCCGATCATTTTTACCGTGATCTCTCATGCAGTTAGGTGGGGACGGGATCTCTATTCCCCAAAGTGGGTCATATTTCTTTGTTCATACGTCAAGAACTTATCGAATGACAGTACCCTGTCGCTCTCTGCGGGGAAATGCAAAACCCAGAAGAGTGAGAGAGGTTTATTCCTGGTCTGGAAAATCCTCCAAACCTACCAAAGCAGAACACATTTGTAACACAAGATGAGGTATTGAATTCTGTTTCAATTTTGTTTGGCTATGTGCGCTCCCCTGTCTGACATTACTTATTCCAGGCAGGACCACACGATGGAAAGGGGGGCAATGATTGTAGAAAGCCTAGGAGGGGTGAAAGGGTACTTGCTAGTGTTAAAAGGCTTTCAAGTTTCAAGTGGCAATCAACATTAAGAAGATCAGACATGTCCTCATCGTCTCTCCCAAAATGCACCCATGCCATCTTGGTGTAATCAATGCAGTGAATAAAATTGAAGGGCACACACTGCACAGACAACCTGATGTAGCGATGAGATGAGAGCAAGACCCACAAAATAGGACTGGGGCTAACTGCTGGTTTTGACCTTGGCCTAATATGTAAATGTTCCCTTGAGGTCTTAACTGGTCTCTTCAAGGGTGGGAAACTTAGAAAGAAGATGTTCTTTTCAGCACGATTCTATCCTTGCCCCATACTGGGGGTTGAATTCAATTTCTTTAATATCACTTGTTCTGTATTCATTTCATGATCATACATGTCACATGTAGGGTAGATCTAAACATTTTTCTTCATTTCTAAACCTGATGATGAGGATTGATTATTCTTGTTTCATTTTTTAAATGTACATGTTCTGCATTTCTAGTATACTCTAGAAGAGTTTGCATTAGAGTTATTTATGGTTTGTAATGTTTTTTTAGTGTATGTGTGTTGTGAAACATTAATTAGGAATTATCAAGTTCTAATGTACTTCTTACATGTAAAGTAAAGAGCTGATGGTAGTATAATGTACTTGTCAACTTAATTCTCACAATGCTGGTTCAGGAATATAGAATTCTCAATATGTGGGTAGACATTATCACTGCAATACAGTCTTTGTATTGTTCAAGAAGACAATCACAGCGCATTTTACTTTTTGTTGACTGTAAGTGTAAAAGGCATTCTTTTTTAGACAGAATTCTTTGGAAATCATGAATTGTACTCTCTTTTTAGTCTTCAGTTTGGTTGAAATCAACTTGATCTAAAAATGGATGTTGTGATTTTAGATTTATTTCATTGATATATAAGTTATAGAGGTAGTTCATGGTTATAAACTTTATGGTTGATTACTTAAGAAAAATTGATGTTGTTGATTTCATTGAATAGTATCTTTTACAGTCTGGAAACCCTCAATCAAAGTTCTTATAAAAAACTCTTGATATCTTTAAAAACACAATTGCAGAAATCATAAAGTTGTTCATTTCAGTGAGTATATCACTTACATTTTAGGCATACATTATTACACGATTTTACTTTAGGCTTAGGCAACATTAATTAAAAAGAAATAAAACTAAACAAAAACAAAATTAAATAGATCAACATACTCTCTTTTATATGGACCTGTATACATGTACATGTATTCAAGTTTCTTTATGTAGCCTAAATGTAGAATATGGAATCAGATTTCTTTCCATTCAGTGCAGACATTTCTTAAAATAGCAACTTGTCAATTTGTTTTCCTTAGTTTTGCTGACTGTCTGTGTCTATTGCACAGCTCTGTGCGTGTTTGTGTGTGGGTCACGCCTACAAGTACAAGAAATTCTGTTAACATATGACCCCTTACATTATCGTTCAATTTCCCAACCCTTTTGTGGCTGGGCAGGCAGGACCAGGCTATGGTGAGACGAACCCCCCTCTCCTGGCAGGGGGCTGGGTAACGGATACCTTGCTCCATGAATGCACAAATTCTTTACCATGACCTTTCCTTTGTTCAGAGTCTGGGGGTGTTTTGACCCAGTCATAGGGTGTTGCCACTGGGTTCAGCAGGGGAGGTGTATCCAAGGACTGGGGCCCTGTTTCTAGACGTCTCATTTTCTTTTCTAGTTTGGTTGATTTCCCCTTTTATCACTTTCATTTCCATATTTGATTGTCAGACATTGAGATTCCATCGGGCTCCTGCATGTATAGATTTCTTCATAATCTTCCTGTAGAACTCTCTTGTGATCTTTAGGATTCTCATTAATGGTGCTGTAATGTAATGCTATTCCCTTTGGCTTTTTAATGATCAATGATTTAGGCCAGTATAAATGCTTAATACCTGTATGATGGAAACGAAAATCCAAAAATTCCAATATGATTGAAATGTGGTTCAGGAATCTTGTTCAGGAATCTCATACAAAATTTATTGTAAAAAAAAACAACAACTTAATTGTAGTCTAGGCTCAAGCTCTAGCCTACTTTAACTCTTTTCTTTATCATTCAGTCTTGATCATGATATTGCCATGGCATTAGGTCTAATTTCATATGACTTCAAGCTCAAGTCAATTCATTTTTTAACTGCATCGTCAAAGGCATAGCAGTACACTTTGGTTGNACTCTCTGTGCCCCTGCAGGCAGCTTCATCAGATTTCTATGGGTTTCCTTTGTTCATGGGTGATTAGATTTCATTCAGTTTTTAGTTCCCACTCATGATTTTTATTTGCCCTGGCTGTTCTAAAATTAAATTCATTCAATAAATTCTAAACTTACATTTGATCAATAAATCACAATACAGTACTATTTCCAAGCTGTTGCATTGACAATGACTGTTATCATGAGTCTTTGACTGTGGCATTGGCAGTAGAAATGCTTCCATATGCTTCAAGCAACTTGCATGGGAATGTGGGATCGGTACGTTTTGCCTTTGGACCATGCAGTCGGTCATCGTGATTCCCCCTCTTCTGCCTCTCTCAATTTTGGGGTCCCCCCAGTTGGAGCCCACTTTCTAGGGGTGCAGCAAACCATCTGTGATGGCACCCCAGGCTGCTCATAATTTGAGCTGTTTTTTGACTTGACCTTTCCCTTCCGAGCTGACCCTAGCATGGCTTCACCCCTGCCATACCAGGGGGCCCTGTCTTGAGTCAAGGACACGCCTTAAATAACTTGAAACCAAGAAAAGAAGCTGGAAAACTGGCACCAGGGGCTGGTTTCTGCCTGTGAACATAAGACAACGTTCCCCCCACTCACTCCAGTAAGGGTTGTCTCAGGACTGACGTTCAATTTAATAACTATACACTGTACATGTTTTTAGGATTTTCCTAATGTAGATGTACATGCTTCTATGGTCATAAGAAGTTTACAAGCATACATGCAGTTTATGATAATTTTCTAAGTCAAATTTAAGTCAATTATTTATTTAAGGAATTTTGCATGTGTGTGAAGCTGAATATAACAGTAAAAATAAGGTTAAACTTGCTAATATTTCTCTGGAGACCTATGTCAATTCGCACAGAAGACTTGGGATTTATAGGCAATCACTTCGTGTTCTAATGGAATCTAAGTATCTGTTGAATCTGTTGAATTTGCCAGTATTTCCATTTTGTCTGAACATTGTAAGCTTCTCACATACACTTTTAGTTCTCAGTTGATGATATTGATCTTTGTTGTGTGACCCTTCCCTAACCCGTGCTTTCATGGCAGTGATAATATTGGATCGTAGGGGTAAAAAGGCACAACTACAGGTGATCAAATTTCTTGTGCAGGTTACGCTTCTTGCCCCTTTCAAAGATACATGTACAAAGCTGCAGGCAGCAGTGGCGTAGCCAGCATAGGAACTTAGGAAGAGTAGGCAAATGCCCCTTATTTAAAGGTCCAGGAAAATCTATGCTATGGACAGGTTGCCTCCTTCCTCTTTATACATTTCTGGAATTACATGTACCTCTGCAGGTTAACAATTTGTTATCCTCAACCCGCACAGTAGATTATTTTATGTTTAGGCTAGATCTATGACTATATGAACTCTATGCTGGTTGGTGTATATGACACTCTGTGATAGTGTCATACACACATGTACGTGTACATTGTTTAGATTATTATTTTCCTTTTTGAAAATATATATATTTAGGTATGAAAATTGAACCACTCACAAAAAAATTAAATCTCTGCTATTGGTCAAGTATTTGCTACCCCCTGCTAACTAACAAAGTGTCATTTTTGTTAGCCCTTTTATAATCGAGAAAGACCTTTTTTGTTAGGGAATTGGGGTGGTGGGGGAGACAAAAGCCAGAAAGAATGTCTAACCCCCACCTCTGTCTGGCTTGCCATTCATTTCATGCTTGTCTTCATGGGGCCCTTTAGCTTTTTTTTCTGCAAAAACAACACAATACCAGAATGAACTTGAATAAAGGATAATTGTGCGAGATTATTCAACCTCACCATCCAAGGTCGGAGACTGAAATGGGTAGAGTTAGGGGAGACAATGCTTCGTGAATGGTATCACACAGGGTCAGGGTTAAACTATCGTTCTTTCCCTTTTCTCTCCATCAGCTCTTATTTTTTTTTACAACTTCAATTTTTAAAACTGGTATGAAATGTCAGTGAGATACATTCCAAGTCCAAATACTGTGTGGATCATATCAGTGCTTGAATATATGCAAAAAAAAAAAAAACAGTTAAGGGAGTAGAGGCTAACTTTATGTTCATGACTGCCAACAAGTTGAAAAAACTATTACCATCTGTATTGTTTATGTATTTCATTTCAACGGCAAATTGCAACAGAAGGAGACAACCTTCTTTGAAAATGTCTGTCGGCAAAAACAGAACATTGAAATCTGAAATGTCATGCAATATTGCTCAACTTCTAATAACTTTACTCATAATGAAAAGGGAACTTTCATGACTTGTAAAAATATGTGTTTATTTCAGACTTCTATGATCACTGTATTATTAGGTCTACTGTACAGTTATGGATTGATGAAGATTTAAAAGTATTCTTCAAATGAAACTTGGCACAAAACTCCTGATATTGACATTTTCTTCATTTGCTGATGATAATTCATTCTGTGATCTGGAAATCTGTGTGAAGATGCCTTACCCCAAACCCTTCAATGTTTTAGGGGGAAAAAAGACACATGACACATAAATGTATATTTGAAAAGTATGTAGATATGTTTATATAGACTTGGAAGACAATCTTGTCTGTTTATCACAGTCATGAAAAAGTATAGGTGAACAATCGGTACAGATGAATATGTAAATATGCTGTGTCTCCCTAAATACGTGAAGACAAGTATTCTATTGTATGATTAACAAAGTAGGAGACTTTCTCTAAATAGGTGGGGTCACTTACAATGTAGATATTGACACTCATACTGCAAGAAGAGAGGTTTCATTGGGAAATATGAGGAAGGAAATATGTTTGCTCTTTGCTATCTGGTGGGGTTGGGGGAGGATATGGGTGTGGATTTTAAAGCCCCAGCTAAAATTTCGAAGCCAGTTGAATATAATGTCTGTTTAAAGTTAGGATTTCCAAAATGGTCAAATGAGATTTACATGTTGTATGACAGAAACTGATAGAACATACAAAAGTAAAAAAAGGTTCATGAGTTGTTCAGATAGAGAAAAAAAGAAATAGAAAGAGAAGATCTTTCCCCAACCTTGATTATTGAAATCAATGTGGGGTGGTGGAATGGAAATGCGTGTTACAACAAAAGCAATCTCTTTCTAATTACCATTTGTTGCCAGAAAAGTTCTTGATATAATTGGTTTAGTTGAGACTGTCTTTTTAAAGATATTACACGTAAGGTTGAAGGAAGTGTATAATGATTTTTAAAAAAAAACACTGTTCATGCCACCACTCAGGCTTTCATGTATCATAGGGCCTATCCATGTGAACTATTTCCATAATCCAACCTGTGTTGAGCCTTGCTACACGCACCCCCTCCCAAACTGTTTGGCTCGTAAGCTTTTGGCAAAGCCCAACCCCTTCTTCTATTTGTATTAACCCCTGATCCCCTAGTTATTCAATAACTAGAGGTCGTAAAACTTTACCTCCAAGATTTTATTATTTAAAGGGCAGGGATATGCCCCCTTACAGAATAAAATGTCATAAAATGATGCAGTGTCTTTCAAGAAATTCTAGGTACCTTTACAATTTGTCTGAGAAAATCAGACTTTTAATTGGTGACACACCCCTCCTCTCCACTCCACATACCTTTTCATGTACTGTGCACAAGTTTGCTTACAAAGAAAATATTATTTTTACGAAGAAACACCCTTTTTGCAGGTAGTTTCATTAAAGTTAGAAGTAATGGTTCGTTGCAAAACACAAGTACATAAAGAGGCTTTCTTTAATTTTATCTAACCTTGAGATATTAAGCTGAACATGTGTTAGAGTAGGATAGAACTTGATTTATCACTTCAGTGTATTCAGCACAACCTTTTCCAAACTAAAAATAAAATACATGCACTTGGTGGGGAAGGTGTAGTTGAATGTACATGTAGGTCACTAAGATCAAGGGTCAAGTATAACAAAGATATCAAATTTTGGCCAAACTCCACAAGATTTTTTTATCTGTGACCCAACCTATCAAAAAAAGTTAACAAGTAACCTAGCTAGACATTACCTTTCAGGATTTCCAAGGGGTGTATCGAAATAAGGGGGAGGAAATGAGAATGGGGTATTTTCTCTCTCCCATTTTGTAGTTTAAATTAACAAAGCCAAAAACAGAGATAAGGGTGAGAGATATAAAGTGTATCACATACATTGGGAAATCAAGGTGCAAATAACAGTGGTATGGCACTAAGGAGATATTTAAATATAATTTTGTAAGGATTATCACATCTCCATGTAGATTGATGAAGAGAAGTAAGAAATGGAAGACTTCAACAACAAAAAGTTATTCCATACACTGTACATCTTTTCAAATATTAGAGCAATTAGGAAAACCAGTTCATACCACTGTGATGATGTTTGCATAATTGTAACAAGTGGCTTCTACAGTGTTGTTGATTTTGAATTCAATATAAACTTTGGACATCGGTTACAAAATAGAGGGAAATATCAAGAGAGTACATCCAGGTGCAGTTTGAACTTTGAACTTTAGACCTCTTTTTCTTGTTTCCCCTAACCATCCCATCTCCCTCTTCCTTCTCCCTTCCCCATTCTATCCCCTTCCCCTCTCCCTCCTTCCACTCCTTTCTCCCATTACCCTCCACTTCCCCCTCTCCCCTTACCACTATCACTGCCTTCTCACCTCTTCTCCCTTCTTATTGCTCTCCCCTGTCTCCAAAGCCCACATCCTTCTCCCCTCCCTTGACATCTCAATGTGCATTTGGTGTAGTATGTAAATCTCGTGAAAATAGAGATAAGAATGGTTGTTTATGCCATACCTATTTAATATTGTGAAGGAGGGGGACCTTCACATATTATGCCTGACATTGAACTCATATCCCTTGGTAGGACGATCAGACATTATTTTAATTCTCTCCTGTCTATCGGTTATTAATTTGGAGCCATAGAAGATGATGCTTACTAGTGGAATTGACGAGGTTATAATCATTTAATATATCGGTGAGAGTTTGTGGTGTGAGTGAAAGAGAAAATGGATACCCGTCCAAGCTAAGTTCCTGTTTGACGTGGCAGTTATATGTATCGATGACATCACCCCTTAGTCTTAGGTGAATTCTGTGGTAGTAGAGTGTGGTGTTAGTGTCTGGTGCTTATGTAGGTTTTTGTGTATGTTAAGTGTGTAAAGTCAGTAGCATCGATTTAATACTCTGTAATAACACCTGGTGCCAATGCAAACTAAGTTTCTGTTTCACATGGTAGTTGTATATGTCAATGACATCATCTGTAAAAGGAATTCAATGAGATTGGTAGGAGTGTGGTGTTAATGTCTGGTGCTTGTGTTGGTTGGGGTGTTGGTGTATTAAAGTGTATAGTCAGTAGGTACACTGTACATGTAGTGCCCTGTGTTAGCAACTGGAGGTGGTGTTCATTTAAGCTCAAACTTAGAGGCATTGGATGAATGGTAGTTCCATGTGACAGCACTTGGTGTTGGTGTTTATTGTAGCTTGAAGATCCAAGCAGTAATAATGTTTACAGAGTGTCATCATGGTGTTAACAAGTGTAAAGGCAGTGTAAACATTGGTTGTTGGTGCTAGGTGCTAGTGTTATATTAGGTAGACATAATTTCATACAATTCTTGATAAAGCACACCTTGCATGTGCTGTTCTGAAGCTATTATGAACTTTAAGAGGGCTCCACGAGAGTCCAGATTAACAGTCTGAGCCCTATATTAAAAATATTAAATTTGGGAATCTTATTCTGGTCTTATGCGCCCATGTATCCTGTTAGTGTCAAAACTCCTGCTTAAGATTCCTTCTCATTTTGTGAAAAATGAACAAACACAATCGGTTACAGGGTAATTGGATTTATCAAGGAAACAATTCAAATCCTTGTTTATCAACACCTGTGGTTTACTGTTAAAATCTGATAGCTTGTATGACCAAGCAAGAACAGAAAATATATAGCTTCCTGTAATTTTACGATGTTTATATGCTTAATTCTTATTACATATACTGATCATGAAGGTAACATATCCATTGAAGGGGTTGGGGGAAATTTATTCAACTTCCCTGTTATCACAAAACCTCTTTGTACATAGGCATCAAGTTTGGACCACTCCCCCTTTTTTCAGCAAATCAATAATGGCATGGAGAGGGGTTGAGATTCCACAGGTGTTTGTCGGGTTGGGTTTAGAGATTGAATAGAGTATCTTTTAAAGGACGGGGCTACTTCCCCCTCCACCCCTAATAGGTGACACTCTGGGCTCTGGTAAGCTGTACTGAATTTCCTGTCCGCGGACTGGGGCTTTACGGTGTATTGTTCTAGCGAGATAACGGCCCTGACATCATCATCAGCAGCAGCAGCCCCAAACTTTGCAATTGTTTTCCCCTTCGAAGAACTACTGCTTGCGTGCGTGCAGACCAATAAACGTCCTTTCGTTTGTTTGTACCAGGAAATTTGGCCCCGAAATATGGGCAGGAAGTCACCGTGATCCCTTCCTGGAGTTGAGATCATGTCCTTGCAGATTGTCCGTCTGTCCTGTCTGTCCCGTATGTACATGTACATGTGTGAAGATGGGTTATCTTTTAGAAGGGGAGGGGTTGCACTTGCACTGCTGAACTTGCAACACCAAATTCTTAACAGTTAAACAGATTCCTGCAACAACGTCAAAAATAAAGAATGTTGATGTTAACTTACCTTCTGTATTGGGTACAATTGGGTAAAAGGGTTTTTAGAGATGTGTATTTTAAAATCAGATATGAAGGAATGAAGTCAAAGATATACATCTTCGGACAGAACAAGTTTGACAAATGCTTCAATGACAATTCTTCTTCAGTCAAGTTCCTACTTTACCTGAATTCTTAACTTCAACTCAAGACCAAGACACTTTACCCAACCTAACCCTGACCCTAAAGTAACTAAAACCTGAAACCCATGTGGAACCATAATCCTACCGCTACATCTTTGACAAAGCAAAGTTGGAGGAAATGTTGGAGCACATCACTAACCGAAAGATGTGACTGAGAATGGAACCCTGTTTTGTCAGACCAGAGGGCTGACCCTTAGACCAACTCACATCCCCATCTAGTTGCTTTTTTCAATTAATGGAACCATTTTTAGTTTCTTGATTTTGCGTAATTTACGTGGACTTTGCCGGATTCAGGATGTGTTTCAGTGGAAAGGGAAACAAAAAACACACAATTTGCCTTAAAACTGTAATATGAGGCACTTTGCTTTTCCTGTTGATTGGAATTGGAATTGAAGTGCTGTGGTATTGTATGATTCCTCATACTCTGATCAAATTTTGCTTTGAGAGAGAGAGAGAGATAGCGAGATAGATAAATTAATAGATAGATAGATACATTTAGATAGATAGATAGATAGATAGATCACATAGATACATAGATACATAGAGAATGAAAGAGAAGGGGGAGGCAGGGGGGCGGGAGAGAAAGGGGAGAGGACATACCTGGAAAGGGAGAAATGGAGCAGGGGGGGAGTTACTTCTTTTAAAATGCTTCATAATCATGAACTATCTGGTAAACCATATAAATGTTTCGTATTCTTAAAAATGGAAAATGGAAAAAATTCCGTCTAAAAGAAACACCTGCTAGAGATGTCCTTCTTCGTTTGCACTAAAAATAGAAGTGACCAATAATGAGTCAGGTAGGTCTATCTGTTGCTACCTGTTTCTGACCAATCAGGTAAACT
>BEXV01000240.1:84383-94474 GCA_003118195.1 Hemicentrotus pulcherrimus | reverse complement strand
TGGGGCTAATTTTTTAGTGCTTATTATACATTCACAGGGGCATCCAAATATATCAAAATTGTAGAGAATCATTATCCACCAAATTTTCAAAATTTCCCAAAACTTTGTATTACCTTTAAGGTAGGCAAAGTCATTTGTCCAGATTTTACAATATCTCTTGTTTCTAAAATGATGTTTTTGTATTCAGAACTTCCCCATTATTTTTGTGGAAGGCAAAATATGGTAACTTTACCTGTGTTTCACAAGAGTAGTCAGCCACCTTGTCACTTTTTTGCCAAAGACAATGGAACTCTTAAGCCACTACTAGGATTGTGCTATGACAAGGGAACCACCCCCCCCCCCTTTCCGGCTGCAGAAAGAAGATAGCAGTATCAACTAGCTTGCATTTCGAAACCAGGACATCCTTAGACCTTTGGTAGAACATAAACTGATCATTTGACTCCGGAAGCAGGAAGGGTCGGGATCTCTGGTGGTAGGCAGCTCAATAGATGGGGCTTGCTTCCTGATGTCTATCTAGTCTTCCGTCCCCAGGCTTTTACCTGAATCGTGATGATTTCTGCAGTGATCTATTAAGATAGGGAAGAGCAGGGGTAAAAGAAAACACATATCTCCCTGGAAGGGGGTGGGGCGAGGGGTGAAGGGTCAAGATCTATCTTGGTAGGCAGCTGAATAGATGGGGCTTGCTTCCTGGTGGCTAGCTAGTCTTCCCTCCCCAGGCTTTTACCTGAATCATGACGATGCCTGCAGTGATCTATTAAAGCCTCACTGCACTACTTATAGCTACTTGCGCCCTCTATATAGCAAATAATGCCTAATGGGTGCACTTTGGTCCCCCATGTTCCCCTTTTTCGTATTTCAATTTAGAGCTTAATTGATGAGATAACCACCTGTCAGTGACCATGCAGGGAGGTCTAATCCCTCCTGGCCAAACTAGTGCAGATAGGCTTTTAAGATATATGGAAGAGCAGGGGGAAAAGAAAACACAGGACACTGGGAAGGGGGTTGGGGCGAGGGGTGAAGGGTCGAGATCTATCTATCTTGGTAGACAACTGGATACTAAATGGGGCTTGCATCATAATGCTTGGCCAGTCTTCCTTCACTATGCTCTTACTTGAGTCATGATCATATCTGCAGCTGAGGAGGGTCGGGGCAAGAGGGAAAGGGTCAAGATCTATCTTGGTCGGTAGGCGAATAGATGGAGCTCCCTTCCTGATGTGTAGCTTGTGATGCAACCACTGCTGTTTAAATGCATTCTTAAGGGCATTTGCGACAACTGAAAAACTCAATCCTACAATATTTAGAGCCACAGTGTCCATAAAAGTCCTTTCTTCAACAAAAAAAGAAGAAGCTGATCTCACTTTGGGTATTTATTACTTTTCTAGAATTGTGGAGAATTTTGTGTGTGTGTGCAGGGGAGTTGAGTTGAACTTGATGACATCATTTGAAATGTGCATCCAGAAAGAATCCAACTTATTCATTATTCATTTCAAAGTACCGGTATTGTCAAAGTCTTCATGAAAGATAAACTATTGTATTAGCATGTTTAATATGTGTGTAAATTGTATGATTGATAGTCCTAGCATAAAATTGACTAAATATAAAGATTGAAATAAATTTGGGCGTGGTCTTTGTAGCCTACATATACATGTAGGAAGAGTGACACGTGTCATGTAGATGTTCTTTTTTTTCCAGACACAAACCTCATGTAGGCATTTCATCACCATTTCTTCAAATTCTTTCTACATGTATGAACCAGTAAATTGCAAATAGCATTGAATTAACATCATTATAATTTTTTTTGAAAGTGGTGTGTTACATTTTCAGTTCAAAATGATGATATAAACTCTTTAGTTTAGAAAGATTCATCATAAAAGAAAAATAATGTTAACAATAATGTTTTTATGGGAAGTCTTTAATAGAATTCACAATTCCTCAAAATAATTTAGTTGTACTAATGACATATTTAGAATCCCCTTTTGGTTGATTATTAACTCATGAGGAATATGATCAATATTTAAAACAATTGGGTCATCTTTTAGTTTTTAAAGATGAGGGCAATTTCAATGTGTGAAAATTACAACATTAGACAACATGTGGTAGACATGATATACAAGTAAAAAATGTAAGTTAATTTTGTTCATTATAATACCACAAAGAAATCATGAATCAGCCAGTGTATTTTGATGAAGTACATGAACATATAGGAAAACTTTTTTAAGTGATATGGATATTTTCAATGTTAATCTATTTCATTCAAAAATAGAATCACCTCAGCTATCCATTGATTTATAGTCCCTTCTTGGAAGTTCTACATGTATGTGTACAGTATGTATATCATGACAAAAAATAATTTCACTTTTGATTTGTCTGATAGTCAGTTGAAAAATGTTATTGAATGTTATTTCATGTACAATATAGAATCACCCACAATCATCTTCATCCTTTAACAAAAAGAAAGTGATTTTTGTGATTGCAATTGAAAATCACTTTAAGAACAATTGATCATGATTTGATAGTTCCTGGTGTATGTTTAGTTTGATAAGGGAAACATGGACTTAAATACAGTTCAAGTATTATTTTTGTATGTGAATAAAATTGATTTTCCAAGAATTGTATTAAATTAGGTTTTTCAGTCTTTGCAAGTAACATGTGGAAAAACAATCTTTTCAGTGATGCATGCAGTTTTTATTGCATAACCAAACAGTGTAAACATTGACCAACTACTGTTATATATTTTTATTTTAATTTTTTTTCTTCTAAATAATAACATAATGTTCTCTTATGGATGTGATCATCAAATCTTTTTTCCTTTGCAAACATGTGATATATTTTTCTTTTAAAGATGTTTTCTAAATGATAAAATAGTAATCTTTCATGGCTTTGATCATCATATTTTCTGTTCTTTGCATGATATGATATAGTTTGTCCTCCTTCCCCATATGGTCTTTTAAAGGTCATTTTGTCATCAAGATATTTCTAAACTAAAAAAAGTTAATTCATGGGGTTAATTATCGTGTTTCCAAATTCTCGGTAAATTATTTTGCCCGAAAATATGGAAGATCTTCCCTTGGCAATACCCTACATGTAGTCAAACCAATGGGACCCTGACACTAACACAATGCTAGACAAACTACAGATCACACAAAACATGATAATACCTCAATGAAATGGCCGAGTTATCAGTCAGTTTTTAGTCATTTTGGAGGTGTGACTGGGGTCTGAATGTATGGAAGTAGAAATAATAGAGCAGGATGACCAAGGCAACAGTCCCTTTATAAATATGCACTCGACTTTTATCCTTCGTCCACTTAATTTTTCAAAGGTCATTGCTATTAGTGACCTCAAGGCTTATTTTGTTGTAGTCCCATGTATTCTATTTACTGTATTATAGTAGCACCAAAAGATACAGGGAGATATTTATAATTCGCCACTCTGTCCCCGTTTTAATTAATGAGTGTTTCGGGCGAAAAAAAAATGATCGGGGGGCACCTTGCCATAAAAGAGGTGTGGAAAATTTTCATGTAACAGTAAGAAATAATGGGAAATTCGGATAGGTTGATCATAGTGTAAAAACAAAATTGTTTCCAAAATGTGAACAAAAGTAGGGAAGGAAGGTTCTTTTCTAAACCAAATGATATTAAAAACAATAATTTTACTATCTTGTAATAACCTGAAATATCAGGTAAAAATATGAATATGAGGTAAAATTCTTATAGAAGAAATATCATTCATAATGACTTAAACAAATCATTTTGAATAATATTTCTTCTATAAGAATTTTTCTTTCATTTCCCATAATGGCTTCGAATGTATGAGATTGTACCTATCAATTATTCCATAGCTTGTGAAACCCTTTTGAATAGCGGTCTCACCTTAGTAGCGCTGCCCTGACAAGCAGGGGGTTAAGTAACTGCTTGTACCTTTTAAGCGGCCTTGGCGAGAGAGGCCCTGCCTACCCCCCTGAAGAGCCCCATTTAACTCTTACAAAATATCCCATCCCAGCTGGAAAGTGATCGCACGTTACATGGCTATCAGTCTTGCCACACGGCAGATGCATGCAATTTTACACCGTAAGTGAGTTTTTAAACAATTTCCAAATGAATTTCAGGATCGGGCCGTGGAAGAAGAGGAAGAGCGGACGGTGTTTTGATATGCAGCGTGCAGCGATCATGTTTCATACAGAGTAGCGCACATATTTCTACCCATCCACGGCAGAGAGATGCTTAGCAAGAGGCAATTCTTCACTAAACACAATATTTGCTCGCCGAGTTTACTCCTACTTGAGAAGATAAAATTTAGAGTTTTGTTTTTCTTTGCCGTGCTATAGGGGGAAGGGAGTGCGGGTTGCGCTCGGCTCGAAGCAAGGTTAAGCAGTGTTAGATTTCTCTTTGAGATATGAAATCAGAGTTGATATCTTGTTGTCTGAGTGAATTAGGGAGTCAAATTCAGGAAGTGCTATGGATAGGAATTAAACTGGAATGTTTTCTTTTGATCAGGAGAGGGAGGTTGTGGTGGAATAAATTAGAGAGACAATGCATTATTCACTCTTGGTTGAATTTAATCTCTTTCTGGAATTGTGAAGAAATGAAGACAAAAATTTAAGGTTGTCTTTTTCTAGGTTTTATCTTAAAGCTTTCAAAAAGATTTGTTGACACAAAACATAAGTACTTTGCAGAAACTTTATCTTTATTTTTTTCATTTTTTGTATAACTGTGTTAGAGAAAAGGGTAAAAAGAAAGGAAATTCTTAATGAAAGTGTAGAAGTTGGATATTTGATATGAGAAGACTGAGAAGAGCGGATATTTGCAAGTAAAATGCCAAACTCTGAAACCCTACTCACAGCAGATTGGTTTATGGGGAAAAATTTCAAATACTCAGACAATGTTGGCAACACATTTTATAGTCTTATCTGATTTAGCAATTGGCAGTATACATTCCTTTTGTTTAGACCACATTTTTGGACTTTTAAAAAAAGTGTTTTTCACCGAAAGATGTTCAGGAATCTAAATTTTTGTTGACTATCTTTTGACAAGAAATTAATTTCTTGGCATCAACAACGAATGACCAAAGAGTTAAATAGTAATAACTAGTAACCTCTTAACATCTAGAAAGAACAAACAAGCAAATAATCATACTGGAAAACAGACAATCAAACAAGCAAGCGAGAAAGCAAACAATGAAAGAAAGAAAGAAAGAAAGAAAGAAAGAAAGAAAGAAAGAAAAAACAAACAGATAAACAGTCGGTCAGACAGACTGACAAACAAACACCGAAACCTAACCATAAACACCATCCATTATAAAAGCTATATATACATTAAGTCCTACATGTACATATACATATTCAAAAGGGAATCGTTAGAAAAGTGTTCACCTTTGAATCATAACTCTTTTGGGGTTCCTAACACGACCTGTGATTATCAGTGCTTCATCATCTACCCAAGATCAAGCATACATCCTCATGCATAGAGAGTGATCCAAAGTGTGTCTATTTGGCACCCCTTCCCTGCAGCTTTACAATGTTCATGTTCGTGCATGTCTGCAGATGATTTAAGTATCAAAATATCAAATAGCACTTTTTTAAAGGTATTGTTCACAATATATATTCTTGTTTTGTACAGATGTTTACACCGTTGATACTTGATAATCGGTAGAAGAGTCAAGACAATACATGTACATGTACTTTTTTTTTGAGCAGGAAAGGAGTTAATTCATATTTGAACTAATTTGAACACAAAACCCACCCTTTTGGCTCTTAAGAGATCAAAAGCAGAACTAGAAATTAAAACCCCAAATTCATATGTTTTGATGAATCAGTTTTTATTCATCTTGCATTTGAACATAAAACTTATGATGTAAGGATGTGTTAGATACTGTGTTTTCTATTTAGTACATAAAATCTTGCTATCTGTAAATTCCTAGATTTTGTCTTTAATATAAAAAGGTGTGCATGTTTAGTAAATATCAGTGCTAGGTATTGAATGAGCAGCTTTTTGTATAGTTATGTTACTTTTTATTAAACTAGTATGCAACTGTGTATTGGGATAATGGCCAAGTTTCTTGGAAAAATTCATCTTTTTGACAAGAGGAAAGACAGAAAAAATAATTTCATGTCGTAAGCAGTCTCAAAAAGGCTCTGTCATGATTATTAGTTTGAAATATTGTAGAGAGATAAGTATTTGTTTCTAATCTTGCTGAAATCAATATTTCAATACAATGCTGGTCTTTGAAAAGTTTTGCAACATTTGATAATGCCACGAGCACCCGAGAAGGTCTGGTTGTCGTCGTCTGCACAGCGAACCCTCGACGGAGCCGTCCGTGGGAGAGGATATTTTCCTGGGGATGATTGTTTTGGGTGAGTTTGACAGTGAAATGATACTAATATTCTTATGGCAAACTATCAATGTTTGATAACTAGCGGAGGTATGATAGCGAAGCCAGGCGACCCATCTGCAGAATGATCGTAACCCAAGACTGACGTTGCTCCACTCGGCGTAAGCTACACTGGAGAAAAGTGTTTGTTAGACGTGTCGTACATCGATACTAACGATCTGGAAAACTTCAAAATTTGTACGCAGCATTGGGACTGGCATTGAAACACAAGCTGGGGGGTGCAAGCAACAAAAACGGGGTGACAATGATTTGTTTCATATAATGTAGGCTGCCAACGGAGGAAGAGGAAGGAGACATTTTAGGTTTATTTGCAGCAAGTTTTGTGTTTCATATTCCGGTTCATGGAGGAGGAAGAATCAGAAGGGTCGGGTTGGAAATCGGACAGGAGCTCAATTTGTTTTTTGCACTCATCCATGAGGCGTTGTGCAGCATGGACGTTTTTGAATTGGAGTTTTGTTTGAGGAGAGGTAAGTACATGGTGAAAGGGAATATACCCGCTCTGGATTCTGGTTTCTTGTTTTCGTGCCGACCTGAGATTTCTCCCTCCCTTTCCCCTTATCTTCATGGAGGCTCTCCCCTAGCAAGACTTGAGAGAGGGAGGACATGAAATACAGTCACTTAGCTGTTCAGACACGGTCCGCTGAAACCCCATCTCGACAAAACACCTTCGCCTTGATGAGCTGGGGTGCACATCGCAGGGAAAACGGACCCGGCTCTCGGGCTCGGGTTTCGGTGGCTAATCAACTCGACTGGCGATTGTTTCGTGTAACGCACACCCACTCCCACAACATTGGTTCTAACTCGACACTGGCCAAACTCTCCTCTGTTCGTTGGTTTGCTCCTTTCTTAGCCCTGTGATGGTTCGAATCACAGAAGCTGGACCTTGGTGGGCACTCAGTTTCTCAATTCATTACAGTGGTCACTGTTGTCTTTGGCAATGAACAACTGATGGGGGGATCACCTATAAGATGTGTCCAGATTTCATTTTTAAACCTTTGCATTTTTCATTGATGGGGCAATGAAAGCAGGAGATTAGAAATTATTGGTCATCTCTTTTTGAATATGTTCATGCTTTGTAATATTAGGTTGTTAACTAAGGATCACCTGTTCAAAGTTGAGACAAAGTTCTTCACCGTACATTGTTGCATTGCTTCCCATAGAGGTAGAAGCTGCAATATCTTGAATGCTTTATTATCTGGGTACCAAAATCAAGAGTTACTTCTGTGTTTTGTTGTTATGAGGGAAAAAACTTTAAATTCCAAAAGTAATTCAGTAGAGACAAAAGGACAGCATTTGGAAGTATAAGAGTACTGGTACATGTAGTCTATGGTGCTACATGAGAGCCCATTTTTTAAAAAAAATGCCTTTTTGTTGTTGGTAGAAACTTGCATTTTGAAACAAGTTTTTCATCATATAACCATGAGTTTAGACAATAAAGTATACAAAGCATAGTTAGTTAACTTAGATTCCACAAGTGGAGTAATCCATATTTGGTGAAAAATCCATGCGTGATATAGATTGCTGAGAGCCAGAAGGACATTAACATATTCTTTCTTGTTGAGTTAATCTCTTTCTTGCTCACAAGATGATCACATGCCACTAATAAACAAAGAAACATTGGAATTAAATTAAAGCTTTCTAGCTGTAAATAAAAAGTTTCTATTCCAAGATAGCAAAAGTTGTATTTTTCATTGAGTTCAGGGACAAAGCTGATGACGCAAATGCTTCACATTAACCTGCGCACACCCCAATGTTTTTTGTTATGTATTTAACTTTTGTACCTGTGTTTTTGACAAAAAAGTGATGTTTTTAAGAGTTACAAGGTTACCAGGTCTGCGTGTGTATTTCTTTTCATATTTTTGGATCAGAAAGACGCCATGCATGAGAAAACCTGGAAATGAATTCTGCCGTGTCACCCCTGCAAACAACTTTCAAGGCTTGTGTAACCCAGCGTGAAACCCCCTGAATGGGACTACACGTCACATCGTCGACGGGTCCCCACTATCCCACCCCCACACCCTCTCTTGCACCCATCCTATCCTTTGACGAATGTCATGATCACTTTGTATCGTACCCTGCTAGTGTGTACACAAGCGAGAGGGGAAAGAAAGAAAGAAAAAAAAAACACTGAAATCTAAATCTGCCTGCCCCCACACTCCCATTCATCATAGATTGTTCCACAAAGGGCGTGGCTAGGAGGTAGGGCCAATCTTTGACCCCTTCTGGGGCTCTGGGAAAGGTACATATTTACCAAACAAGACATCATTACCTTGGCAGCCTCGTAATATTCCTTCAAAGGGGTATTGTTTATCTCCATAGTCTTTCTCTTCATGGTATGTGAAGGAAGAATAGAAAGGGGCTGTGGCTGTATATCATATTAAAGTAAAGAGATCATTTTCAAAGCTCAATATAGAAAAAAAAAATAGGTTGGGGATTATGCTTGGAGCTTTACAATACACTCTGTGAGCTGTCTTCTAGGGTTGGGCATACATTTACTTTTGGGACCTCACTGGTATCAGGGGGACATATATTTGCTTTAGAATGTTTTCACTTGTAACTGAGATGAGGTGTTACACCCTCATGTACTCAGCAGTGTCATTTAACTATCATTTGGCATGATGTGTGTTAGATTACCTACATATATATATCTTGAATTTAAAGTTTGGAAGGGAAAGTGTTTTTCTTGTCTCTGAATTTGACGTTTGTTACATAAAAGATATTAAAAAAAACATATGTGAATATGTACCTATATGTGAATCAATAATTGCAGCATTTGCATGTGAAATGTGCCATTTTAATACATAAATAAAGTAAAGATTTTTTAGTTTTTAAAGAATTAAACATATACCGGTAACAAAAATGGGAAAATACATGAAAAAAGTTTGATTTGTTCAATTGCCCAAAAAATGATACTTATTTGTATGTTTGTTGATGATATGCATTTATTGTTATATGTGGTTATTTAACATTTTAACAATCAACAATGGGCTTTATTTTAAACCCTCTGTGGACGTAAGGATTGTCCTGTGGTCCACCTTTTATTCAAAAAGGCTTAAAATTGTAGCAGGAAAAAAATATAATTGTAAATAAAATTGTACCTGCCACTTGAGGATTTGTAGGAGGTGAGGAACAAAGCATCAAAAAGAGATTAAAAAGTGATTGATTTAATTGAAATTGAGAGAAACATATGTCGAAGATGAGTACAAAAAAGTGGCATGAACCTTGTCCAAACATTAGATTGAGTACAATCATGGTGAAAGACAATTTGTTTAAATGTCGAATAATAAAGAATTTCCCTCCCATAAGAACAAAAAGGGAAGATTTGTCAAGAATGCTGAGGAATTAGGGTAATAGAGTGCAGGGGGATGTAGCATGAAGTTTGGAGGAGATTGAGAAAACAAGAGCTTTTTTTTTTGTTCTTTGCCATTATATTTTTAGGATCCACTTGGCCTATTTTCATGTGAGTGTCTGACAAAATATGTGGGTCAAGCGTTGAGAAACATTTAACGGTCTCGGAGTGATACAGTAGGAAGGGCTTTAACGGATTGCTAGAGATTGAATAGCAACGCCTTAGAGAGGGCATCAAGTGGACGTTTCTATTTTTAATTGCCATGGAAGCCAGTCCATCCAACTCTTGTCTGGCTATCGAGAGAGGAGTTTAAGAGGAGGGGGAGGTATTGGGGAAGGGGGGGGGGGGGGGG
>BEXV01000240.1:43385-67039 GCA_003118195.1 Hemicentrotus pulcherrimus | reverse complement strand
TAGAAATCCCTGAAGGCCTCCTTTTATTTAATGCCCCCCATTTTATGGCACCCCAGCCGATGTTCACCTACATCCGCTCCAGAGCATACATGATACCAAACTGCAACAATGACCAAATCCTGAAATAGGTCAGTTGGCAATTATTTATGCTCATCCGACACGTTTGATAGTCTGCAACGGATTATGTCGTCTCATCAGCGGAGAAAACCGATCGGGAGCCTTCAATAAAACTGCGATTAAAACAGGGATTTTGGGAAAGCGATCCGGCTCAAAAACGGATGATTTTACCAGAAGTTGCCACGGAGGGTCAGGGAGGATTGATTTTCGCACAGACTGGATGGACACGATCGCTAACGGTTATTGACTGGTGCCGCGGAAACTAAGAGAAAATAAGCAGATATGCGACAAGGAATGGAATATTGCCATGACGCATCTATCACATTTGTTTTTATGACAACCGAAGACAACTAGGAGATTATTGAATTAGGAAGACAAGTTTCAATTTGTTTTTGCCATCCACTGAGGCTCTAAATTCCATCAGGGTAGCCTAGAAAGTTTCTCTTCGTTGGGGTTGATCATTCTTAAAGGGTCATTTGGGGTATTTATTGTATTCCTTTATTTCCAGGAAGCTGACTTGGAAAAAGTTTACTTGAACCAGTGAAGTGTCCATCCCTTTTGTATTAGATATAAAGCTTGTACATACACTAGATAATGTGAGCTTAGTTTGGAATGTCATATTGCTAAGATTAAAAGAGAACAATCAGACTCCATGTAGGCCAATAACGTAATTTTTAGATAGATACTCCGATGAAAATATACAATAATACATTAGAGCTGTATTAGTTACTTTAAAATAACTCTTAATTTCATTTCTTTCATGATCATTTTGATAATTAGCTTGACATGTATTTTGATGTTTAAATGCAGTGTTAACGTTAGATGCACAAAAACAAACTACAGTTTAAAAACTCAATAGATTCTCTATTTCCTTTTTTCATCTATCTCTCTTTCTTTCTTTCTCTCTCTCTCTCTTTCTCTTTCTCTCTCTTTCTCGCTCTCTTTTGTATGACTTAGTTTCTACTTCTTTTCACTGCTCATTTCGCTGCTCCATAGATCTCATTGACTCTTTCTTGTCTCCTTCCCTCTCTGCATTTGTTGTTATTCCTGCTTTACTCTCATTATCCCATCTTTCACCTATCCCTCTCTCTTTTAAAATAAATTTCTCAACAACTTTTCCAAACATCCATTTGTTGCTTTCTCTCTATCCATTACTTCTTTTTCTCATTTTCCTGTTTCATGTTGTATTCCCCCTCTCCCCTACTCTTTCCTGAAACTGTCCTTCTACCTACCCCTGTTTTTTTTTTTTTTACCTTCCATCTCTCCCCTTTTTCTTTCATTGCCTCTCCANCCCCCCCCCCTCTATTCAACTCCTTTCCCTCTATTCTCTCATCTTTCCTCTCTCCATCTCCATCTCTCTCTCACGATGCATACTGTACCTCTCTATTTTTTTCTCTCTCGTCCCTCCCCAATCCATCTTGCAATCCCTCTTCCTTTCCCCTTTTCCTATTCTCTCTTCTATTTGGTCTCCATTTCTCTTTATGATAGGTGCTCCCCTTGTCTGTATTTCTCCACCCCAATCCCTCTTTTCTCTCCTCTCTCTCTCCATCTCTCTCTCGTGATGCATACTCTACCTCTTTTTATTTCTATCTCACCCCTCCCCAATCTATCTTCCAATCCCTCCCCCTCTCCCCATCTCCCATTCTCTCTTCCTCTCCCATTGTCTCTCCCACTCTCTCCCTCTTCTTCTCTCTCTCTCCCTCTCTTTTCTGGTAGATGATTAATACATGCACAGGCATAAACAAGATTGGGTTTAAAACATTAGCTGGAGCCTGGCGAAGGTTTGTGAGAAATCAGATCTGCGGCCGGCCAGATCAGTTTCCTTTTCCAATATGATGAAAGTTATCATGTTGCAGGCCCAGTCTGTTTTGCTAATATGCAGTTTGAAAGCTTGCATTACAACATGCAAGAGAGAAAACCAGCAGTGCGGGGCCAGGTGACATGCATGTAAAGCATAGAATTCAAACGTTGAATTGATGGGATATAGATCTCTCCTATTCAGTTTTCGCAATTTGTATTCTTTTTGAAATTCCTTCTTGTGCGTTTCTTCATTTCCAGATTTCCAGATTTTTGAGGGACATGCAGTAGGCATGGGGATGCAATTTATGTTACAAGTATTCTCCCCACTTTCATTCAAGTTAGTGTGTGGCTAATGATTGGATATAAAATGCCTTTCCGAAAAATTCTTTCTTGCATAATTTTTATTTTATAGAGTTTATGATTTGATGAGATGTAGATGGGAATATACAAGTTTAAATCATTATTTCCATTTAAAATTTGTAAGCTCAATATTTATGGCTAGTAGAAATGGGTAGGCCTATATATGAAAAGACATCTACCGGTATTCAAAAGTTTTTCCCTTCTTGTTTGGACCAGGATTTCTGGATTTCATAGTTTTTAAAAAAATGATCTAAATTTTTATGTAATTATACTTAAGCTTACTAAATGCTTGGATTAAAATTTAAAATGGAAATAATAATTATTTTTTTCAGAAAGACGGAAGAGAAACATATAGGCCTAGATGCCAAGTAGATTTCCTTTGAAGATGTTTATTGAGAATTTAACAAAGAAACAAAGCACTAAAACTAAAACAAATTGACACTTTTCTTGGTGCATTTTGACGATTATTTGTAAACTTATGGCGGCACTGTACGATTGAAGATTAGAATTACCTCACAAATGGCCCCCCCCCCCTCCGTCCCAAGGCCCCCATGCCCCTTACTGTCTAGACCTACTCGAAATCGTCCATTCGTGACAGTCTATCTGCCATTATTATAATATAATGCATGCCATTCCTACAGTGGAAATCACTGTTGTCTAATGGCATTCATATTTTGTTGAATACATCAGACTTTGACGATACCTCGTCAACAGGTATGCAATTTTCTTTTTCAATCCCTTTTCCCCTCCTTTTTCCCTTCTTTTTCTCACTTGAGTTACCTACTCACTACCCCAAAATGCATTTGCGTCCTTTCAAATAAACATTGTCGCATTTCATAGAGCAAAACTCCAATTTCAGGCTCCATGCTTGGATTCATTTGAATGATCCTTCTGCCAAATTTGATTTGATTCAGCAATTTATTTTTCTTTCTATACCCCTCTTCGGGCACCCCTTCCTCCAGTACAATTACATGTACATACATGCAGCTGTGTGTATTGTGTTGTGGAATTCCTCTTGGGTAGATTCCAAAACAACAAATCAAACAAACACAAAGTTCAATCTGATTATTCTTCTTTTTTCTTTCTATTTTCAATGCTTTCCCCTTCAATTTCTGGAATGATCTTCTGTTTGTGAGGTATTTTCAAATTGGGGAGGGTGAAATGGGATGGGGGTAGTCTATCATTCGTAAATGTGAAACGTTTCATTCTATTCCACTACTTTTCTAGACATTAAACCTCTAAAAGACATAATACTTTTGTAATACTGGCTTTGTGTACAAATAAATAGTAGGACATTGAGTATCTCTTGCTCATTGAAACTTGACAATTTTTGAAGAGCATTTCTTGAAGAGGAGGGGACAAACTTTGACAAAGGCCTAATCTTAGTCGGGGCATAATTTTCTTTTAAGTAATAGTCCTTGAAATCAATGCCTAATCACTTGGGTACCAGAACGGTCATATTTCTCAAACAAAAAACATTACAGACTTGAGTGACCAGACAACTCTACAGACATTCATATAAACCCTGTATTACCCTTTTTACATTGCGCACAAATGCATTATGTTCTAGCTTTAATTTGTTCCACTCCTTTTTCTGCCCATAACATTTACCATCAAGGGGAGTTTTTATTGTATGTTCTTTTTCACCTTTCATGAAAATTTGACTATTAAGGGGGAGTTTTTCCTTTCTTTTTAAAGATCTGTTTTCGTTTTAGTTCCCTGTACGTGATCTACATGTACGACTTGTTGCCCCCATTCAATATTCATGGAATGTTGAAACGTTTTATCTCATCTCGCCCACTCTTTCCTGTTTGAATCATGTGATCGTCCTTTGCATTGTAAAGGAGGAAGCAGGCAGTGTGGGAAGGGGAGGTGATTGAGGGTCTGTTTACACTCGTTAAACCCATTTCTGATTTGGTAAATAAAATTGTGCACTGTTATATTATACTTAATATACAATGTAGGCATATAAGCTTACAAAGCAGCTAGTAGTAAATAGGCTTGTGTTCTCAAAGAGGTCATGGGCCGTGTGGGAAGGGGAGATGGACAAAATGGTAGATGGTCTTTTTATACCGGTGAAAAACCCTTTCCTGATAGACAACCCTTTTTGGTGTAGCATATGGGGTAGATTTCTGTGCTTTGAATAGAAAGGAATCATGCCTTGTTTCATGCAAAGAAGGAAACGTTCAGTTTGGGAAGGGGAGCTAGACAAAAAAAGTCAGGGACTCTGGGGAGTCTATTTACAATAATTGGTAAAAACCTATTTCAGATGCGATGGATAAATTTGTGTTCTGTAATCAACTTTATAGTTTATACAAGCAAGCCATGGGCTTTCGAAGGAGAGGTGGAAAATCTGTAGAGGGTCTGTTCATACTGGTGATACCCATTTCAGATGCGATAGATAAATTGGTGTTCTGTAATCTACTTTATAGTTTATACAAGGGAGTCATGGGCTTCCAAAGGAGCTAGTTGGTCTGTACTGTAAACGATAGAGTGACCAGTGTAGGAACGAGGGGTGGAAAATGTTTGGAGGGTCTGTTCATACTGGTAAAACCTTTTTCAGGTTTGATAGATACATTGGTGCTATGAATTGGTATATGGCCATCGGCTACTATGTAATGTAAAAAGGAACCAGTGTTACTGTAAATGGAATGTTGAAATCTTAGAGGGCTTGTTTGCACTGATCTCAATTCTGGTTCCCTAGAAACTTTTGATTCCTTAGAAACTTTTGATTCCTAACCTTAAGACAGTCAAAGCATACAGCGCTTGAATGTAATTCAACACATTTTATATTACCATGTAGTTTAATTTTGTATTTCTCCTTTCTTACTTCTTTATTTCATAATGCACCTCAGAATAGTTTTACTAGATCGATGGCAGGACTAGATGATCCAATATAAATGTGTTATGTTAGTATTATTATTATAGATATATTGGTGAGCTTATATATACAACTAGGAGTATGTAGCTAATGTCTTTTTCTCATAGATTATGAAGAAGTCAACAATATGCGAATTGAGAAAGAGAACAATATACAAGTTTATACACAGGTCTTTCTGTGTCAAAGTTACAATTTTGTTGGCTGAGTAAACAAAAAAACAGCCTGTAATATATATATATAAAACAACATTGAAATATGTATTGACACACTGCGAGTAACTGAACTGTTGTTGGAACAATTGTAAAGTAGCTTTACTAGATCAAGACCTTGAATTAGCAAATTTTTAATTATTGAATTTTTAATTATCTTTATTGATTATCTTTCTCATTATCTCCCTTCTCTTTCTTTCTCTCTCTCTCTTCCTCTCTCCCCTTCTCTTTATCTCTCTCTACAGTAGATATTGTGAAAGGAAGTCAGAAGATGGCAAAGATTGTACTCAATGTTCATCACTCAGGGACCAACTCAGCAAGGTGAGAACATATTTTTTTTTTTATTTCCAAAACTTGTTCATTCAATCATGTGGGCATAACATTGCAAAAAACATGCTCAGATTGTAATGCTTACATCTTCAGTACAAGTCTATAGTATACAGGACAGCAATAATTTGTTTGGAGCCACAAGGGCATTAGTCATATACTTTATTACAGAATTAATGCCCTTCTGCCTCCAAACAGGTGATGGTTTTGTGTAATATTATTGAAAAGAATATCTTTAACTTCCTTGAGAGATTGAGCTAGATGCAGGCATAGATATGAAGGATATCTCTCTTCATCTCTTTCCCAGAAGCTGACAAGATAAGATCAAATTCCTTGTTGGAAACATTGCTTTGTTTTGGGAGTAGAGAACGAGATCGTTTGTTGGGATACAGAGAGTGTTAACTCCCAGCACTTGGCATTGAGTTAATGTCCTTCTGGCTCTCAGCAGTTGAGATAGAATGAACATGGTGGTGTAACGCAAATGTCATTCAGCACACAGATCTCACTCGGCATGTAGTCTGGTTTTGGGATCAAATTCTTCGCTCAAACAATAATGTAATTTGTGGAACTAAAGCAACTATGAAATCTAATCAAGCCAAAATATGGCAGCAAAATTTGAGACTGAGTTGCTGACTTTCACCATCTACTGCTGTTACATGCAGATTTTTAAATAGTTTATTGTCAAGGGATTTCAAGAGTCTTATTGTTCCTGTGTTTTCACTGTTGTATTTGAATATGTATGTTCAGAGTCAGAAGGGCATAAAAAGCTTTTTACAGGAGATGGGTTAATGCCTATCTAGCCTCCAGTCGAGTATGTCATGTTTGAAACCAAAAGCTTTAAGATACTAACTGATTGTCTGCAAAATATGAATGAGAAATATCAGGGAGAAGAGAAAAGAATAGAAGAGAGAGAGAGAAGAGAGAGTAGGATTGAAAGAGAGAGAGAGAGAAAGAAGGGAAGATTTACATAGGGAATTAATCAAGATTCACAGACACAAAGATGGACAGGTAGAGACAGAAATACTGCTTGCCTGTGATATATTGTTCCTTTGTACTTAACCAGAAAGGATTCTTTAAAGGTGGATAATTTTGTCTGCAATTTTGTTATTAAAGAAATGTCTTCAAACTTATATCAAATAATTCATTTGAAGATTCTAAGCAAGTTTCATCACAGCATAATCTTTTAAACCAGACCTTTTTTCATGGTGAATCCATGGTGATTTGAAAGGATACATACTTTTTTTTCTCTCTCATCAGGAACGGGAGGAGAAAGGCGTGTTGAAGGAAGAGGTGGATCGTCTCCGGGAAGCCCTCGTCAACTTTGCCAAGATGGCATCCACGCATCCTACCCTGGGCGCCAATATAGGCCAGGAGCTTACTGCTCTCTTCAACCGCACAGTCACCATCAAGCAGGAGATACAGGAACTTGTCTAGCGCCCTCACATGCTTATCGGCATACATGTTACATTTGTGGAAGGCAATGTTTGTTCCTGATCGGTGTTCCTATCGTCAAGCTATGCATACTGTTGTTATCGTCATTGTGATGTCAGGCAATACATTGGGCTTGCTTTTATATTTGCTATTAAACAGCATAGACTGCCTGCCTGCACAAGTACAAAGTTCTATGTCTTGAAATATTCTCTTCTATAATTCCTTTTTTATTGGTGCTTAGTTGGATCTTGTGTAGATTATATGTTGGACACTTAGTAAAGCAAAACAAAAAATTGGAAAAATTTTGGGAATTTGGTATTTCTTTCCAGAAAAATGCAAATCAAGAACATGTTTAGCATTTTCCAAAATATGTTCTGAAATGAAATTTGCTTTTGGTGGATTAGCTTTATATGAGTGAATGCTGACTGAACGTGGAAAATAAAAAGCCCACTAGTATGTCTTTGTGAGGCTCAGCTTAAAGGGAGTGGGTAGTCAGTTTCCATGTGCAGAAGGCCATAATTCGCTGACACCAGACTTGGTGGAAATACCATTAATGGGAGTACAAATCTGCACACAGCAAACCCCTTGGCCCATCAAGAATTACCCCCTAGTCTCTCGGAGCATGCTCGGACATTCTTTGGGCGAAAGAAAAGCAAAGCATTACATAAGGTCTAATGGTCATAAAACTCAAGGCTAACCCTGGTGATTGACAACACCTGTTATTGGGTAAACTCCTGAATGGTGTCGAATTACCAATGAGAGCTGACTTCTATGTGACTTTAAAGAAGGAAAAATATTCATGACAGTTACAGCTTTTAATTGATTTATGTTCTGCGTTCCTTATTTTATTCCCCCTGCATTCCTAATAGTTTGTATTGTCACTATTCTCACCTCAAAATAGAGAAGAAAGGATTGAGATTGCAGAAGAAATTTCATCTTTTAGAGGAAAATCTGCAAAGGATACTTTAACTTGTGAGGTCATATTAGTACAGGCAGAATTGTCATCAAAAGTACATTGTACATTTAAACTTCAAGACATGTGTACTCTTGAAATATGTACTGGAGAATGAATACCAAATATAAAGTGTACTCAGTACTCTTGCTTTTTACTCTTACATTGTTTTTGTATCACAATTTGAAAAAATACTATTATTGCCATTACTTTGATGATGATCATCATTTCTATCATCACAGATGTGTGTTTTCATGCATATATTATGCTTCTGTTATCAACCTTTATGAAAAGGTACTACTTATTGCCTCATGTTTATCTCAACATTCTATAGAAATATACAGTACCAAAATTTTAGTTAGAAGAATACCTATATTGATGATATATATATATATATATATATATATCTATATTATGTATACAATGCTTTATTGATATTTGTGTTGCCAGAAAGTACATAGCAAAGACAGTACTAGAATGCGTCAGATGATTTAGTTATGTTTGTTTTATTTTCTGTTCATCAGTAATGAGAGATTTACTTGAGAGAAAAGAGAAAATGTTATTTGAATTAATTGAGTAAGAATTTGTATGTTAGGAGAGAAAATGATAAAGTAGAAAATCAATTTATAAAAAAACAATGTCCTGTTTATCCATTGCCAATAGTTTTGTCACTTTATGAAGACAAACATTTATAAGCGAATCAGGCTCTTTATGAAAATTGGAAAAAGGGGAATTTATTTGATATTTTTTTGTAGCTTTGATTCAAAATTTGATTCAAATACTCCCATTTTATTTTAGAGATAGTTGCTTGTATTCTGTTTTCAGATTCTAACAGAACTTTAAAAATGTGGACCAAAGTATGATGGGATCCATGGCTTGTGTTTAATTTGACAATAAACTCGCCCATCTTAGCAACATTTCTTTTCTAAACTACATATCAGGAGGAGTTGAGACAGAAAAGCAAATTGATGTATTTACCAGCCAATGAAAGCACCAAGATAAAAACAAGTTTGTCCTTCATGATTGTCTTGTTTTGGATTTTAATTTTACTTTTTTGTAATGTTTTTGCTACAAAGATGAAAATAGCGAAGCCATACAAAAGAGGACCACCTCCAACAATTTTTAAAATACTTTTTAATAAAGTGAATATTTGTAAGGATAAAAACATCCTAATAATAGATTTGGAGTCATTAGTGAGTGTAAAAACAAACTAATAAAAAAGCAAATGACAGCCATGTATAAATAAAGAGATCAGTTTTAAAGAATATTAAAAAAATAGGTATAGTTATGTGATATTTTTGTTCCTTTCTGATGTAAAAGCAGCCAAAATTGTTCTGAGTAGACCCTCATTTATATCATTCCTTTGTTGTCTCTTTTGTGTTTCTCTTTCGTGAGATTTATGCCTTGTTTCTATAAAGTGGGGTTCAATAAAGATATTTATGTGGGCAAACAACTCTCTCTCTCTCTCTCTTTGTGAAAAAAAAAATTTGCTTGTTATTTAGAAAGCTGTCTCTCTCAATTTATATGTTTTACAAATCTATATATCAATGAAAATATTATCTATTGTACTGTTTGCTTATTATTTACTTTATCTCTGTATTTTCTTGTCTTTAATATTTTATGCATGTTCAGAATTATATTGCAATAGCTATTACTAGAAATTGGTGGAAGGGAAATGAGTTCCCCCACAGATATAATAGATTGTTCCTATTTCTTTTTTGGTGTTTGCATGTGGGCCAATCCACTTAAAACAATGGGGAGGTGTTTGTATCTTAGGGAAGTATTGATGGACCAAATAATTTTTTTCCAATGAATTTGTGAAGGAATATATTTCTGCACCAAATATGTTTACCTATCCATGAAATATCAAGCCAATTTGTACTTACAATTAATTATGCTAATATGTTGAACTGATATTTTGAAATGGTATTTTGTTGCATATATACTAACTCGATGAGATACATTGTCTAGCTTGCCACTTCAAACAGCTCAAAAATTTATTTTGATTTCATTTAATTAAATGTAATATTATTTAATTTAATTTGATTCAATTCAAAATGAGATATATTGCTGTGTGTAAGCAAGGTACTATTGTTATAAATGTATGTATAGTAAACTTGTATCTAATAATGCTATTCGTGTTTAAAACGCGAAAACATGAAATCTACACCCTCAGACATGTTACATGTTACAAACACAAAAGTCTTCGAAAAAATGCATCTCAAAATGATCTACATCTATCAAAAATAATGATACACCCTCCAATTGTCTTTAATTTGAGCACTCTTGGTGAATTCTAGAAATTGTAAAGGAAAATACAAAATTGATCCATGGAGCTCAATATTTACCGGTAGTCAAAATATCTGTTAGCGTTCATTATTC
The DNA here is from genome assembly GCA_003118195.1 of Hemicentrotus pulcherrimus. Classification (NCBI taxonomy): domain Eukaryota; kingdom Metazoa; phylum Echinodermata; class Echinoidea; order Camarodonta; family Strongylocentrotidae; genus Hemicentrotus; species Hemicentrotus pulcherrimus. The sequence goes on along the minus strand of BEXV01000240.1, from coordinate 56,580 downwards.
TTTTTAGAGTTCGGATACTGATTTTACCAAAAATGAACCTTATTATAATCTTCTTTTTTTAAAAATTTGCAATGAAAGAATCTCAGTTGAAGTAGAAGCTCTAAAGTTTATTCTTTATCTGGCAATCCTGCAACTCAGTTTTTGCTCTAAAACCCTTCAATACTGAAACAACTTTTCAAACAAATGAGATGCCATTGAAATGTTCAATTATTAATTTTTGTGGGGCTTCTTGGCAATTGGAAAATATTAAAAGGTTAAAGTTTTAAATATGACTTATATCAAGGTGATTTCTGTCTGATCTAAAGAAGAATTAAGACAAGGAAACAAAATTTGAAAACGACTCAAGATAAAAAAACAATGCTGTTTTGATGAAAACCTGACCATATTGATGCAAGGTAATATTAATTTAAAAATTATATCACGGTGGGCTACTTTGAGAGATTTTTTTCAATGGTAAATTTGTCAGAGGAACACTTGGCCTATGTAAATTAATCGATCTACTGTCATTGATTTTTTGTTGTTGTAATTCTAATTATGGCATAAATATATACACATAAATTAATCCCTTAGATTTGTGATGTTAATGTGCAAAAAAATTAAAGTAGTGATTGTATCATGGATGAACATAAGACGATGGACATGAATGCAAGCACTAACTGGAAGATATAACCTAATTCTGGATAGTTCAAATAAAATGCATTGAAACAGTAGCAGACATTTTAGAAGATTATATGGCAAACAAATCAGTTGCGTAAATGTGAAAAAATGAAATTAGTTTCATCTCTCATGCTCACAGGTTTACTAGATAAACCAATTTCGAACCTGTTATTTGTAAATAGACATATTATTCAATATTTTGATATCTACATGGAAACAACTTGTAGAAAGAGCCAAAAAAGCTACAGAAATAATGAAAAGAGAAAAGAAGACTCTCCTATAAGATATATCTACAAAGCAGAGAGCTGAAAGGAAAAAGAGAATGAAAAAAAAAAAGGTTTCATGATTACTTAAATTAATTTGTAAGAAGGGCATTTGAGCCTTGTTCTTGCCTCCTAGAATGATGTCATGATGGCTGTCTTGAGTGGATAAAAATAATGGCTATTTTAAAAATTTATTTAAAGAATGGATATATCTAATTCAACTTCTTTTGAAGTTGATCCAGTTTATTCATTAATTCATTAATTTGAACTGATTTTTTAAATTAATAAATGAAAACACATTCTACTTAATTTCACAGCTTTTGGTAACTTTCCAGTTTAGTTTCCTATCTCCCATTTGTATTCTAATTGGATGAGGTTTTGAGCATCTGAATTTTTTGCCAAAGTTTGTGGATACAATTTTGTTGCAGTTATCATAATAACAAACTACTAAAAAGTCTAGTATTTTAAATGAAAAAGCAAATTTATGGATTGATCTAGTAAAGCTTGATAACAAAGTGGATTCTATGTTTGAGTATGAAATACAGAGCTTGTTGGTATAAAAAATGATATATAATTATATTAGAAATGCATTATTTGTGTGAAATGTGAAAATTGACAAAAAATATGTCAAGAAAAGACAGCTCATTGAGAGAGAATATTATGATTTATTTGTAAATGTAGGAAATATATATATATATATCAGTGTAATAGTTAATCTTGTATGCAAAGATATTAGTAGTGGTGCAGATCTTATCCAGCAAACTTGTTCTGATAATGATACCGGTATTTGATTTGTCGCTGTGCCTATTTTATTTTATTTTATTTATTTTTATTTTGTGTTAGCTGTGTACTATGGTCAGAGAATGTGGTATTGTTTGTCATCATACAACCAAAGATGTGTGTCCTCTGTAAATGTGCATCTCAACATGTTTTTTATTTTATTTGTTACAGCCGTATGATGGCAATGATACAGTTTTTATCATATCATATGGGAAATATATTGTGGAACAAAAACAATATATTTTGACTCAGCAATGTATTGGGCAAGTTAAAGATATTTGGTCATTATGTATCCCATTGTATAACAAGTTTCAGGGATTAGGGAACATGGTTACCATGTAAAGTATCCTCTTCCCTGATATTTCATCTGATCCAAGCTACAGTCCCTGTGTACAACCTACAGGGGATATGAATATTGAGTGGTCAATGTATTAATTGAATCATCAGGTATACCTAGTAGTAAGCCTTTTGATGTGGTTGGTTGGCCTAACTCATGGGTCATAATGTTTTGGACTTGCCCAATTACTCTAACATGTCTGTTCACCATCATGATGTGCAGTAAGTGTAAACACTTTGTGGGACAGACACTCACACATTCTATTGGAGTCTGCACTTTTGCAAAACAAACATTTCTGAATCAATGTTTTTTAGATGTTCAGTTTTTCACTTTTATTTGAAAAATATGGTCTGCTTTTTGAGAATATGCCTTTTATGTAGAAATACCTTTTTTTTATCTTTCTTGTTATTATGTCCTGTTGGGCTAGTTTTGTTTTTTGACCAAATTCTAGTTCTATTCCAGATTTTTAGAAGCGATGTTAGATCATTTCCTAACAATTATGTTTTAATTCATCATTAGAAAGAGTTGTATTATCATACCAATTTGTGATTGGTCATAAATGCTTTGAAATAGGAAAAAGCAAGACGTTACTGTTCATTCATGTGTAAACATTATTTCATGATTTAATAATTCCTCTTGCAGAAAATTAAGGATGATAAGCCGTTGGTATTAAACTTGCTTGTGTTAAAAAATGAAATCAACCTTGCCAGGAATTCCACTAAAACATCTGCCTAATTTTTTTAGAAATATTAAGAAGGAGACTAAGCAGTCCAAATTTTTTTGTGTACAGCTAGTTTGTATGAATCGATTTTAAAAACTTAGGAGAGCTATGGTCATGGATTGTGAAAAAATAAAGGATAACCCCTTAAACCCCAAGCATGGAATCAAAGTCAATCTTAGGGTTCCTTTTGTGCCCTTTTCAATGGGCATGCATGTAGAAGTGGGCATGCAATAGGGGTTCCTTGCACAGGATTTATTCTAGTGTGTTTCTTTATAATGCTTTACAATTTACATATTGAATGGAGGGTTGAGAATTTGGAGAATTTATTTTGAACAGACAAGTCATGAACAAAATATTTGTTAGCTTTATAGTCCCCTGTAAAATGGCCTCTGCTAATTTCAGTCACTATAGATCTAGAAATGTTATTGTAACAACTATAAAAAAAACAACTCCTTGAATTTCATTGAATTTCATTCTTCAAATTTGATTGCATACTCATAATACATGTCATAAGTACTTAATACCTCATCTTTGTCTTGTAATAGTGGTGAAAATTTCAAGTGTATGTATTAAACAAACTTGCACACGTCTACAGCAATTTCTTTTGTCATGAAGCTAAATTTGCTTTTATTTTTGCCATGTTATAATTACATTTTGAAATCTATATGCTTAATAGCTGAAATGTCTTGCTCTATATATTTGTCATGCATTGTAGTTAAACTAATTGTATAATCTATACAAAGAATAACATATTATTACATTATGAAAATAGATGATTATTATGTTTGTACTATTAAGTGTTACGTAAAAGTTATTGTTTTTTATATGTTCATGTCATGTGTACACTATATATGCCAGTCTACTGCAAAGTACATATATGTATATAACTTGCGATGTTAATCTACTTTTTTAAGGTCACAAAACATAAAAAAATAACAAAAATATTGTACTATGAAAAGTTACTCCACCTCATCTACGTAGCCATTTTATACTTGAAAGCGTGCATTTTGGAATGACTGGTTGTTTATCTTGCAATGACCGCTTCTAGCGTCTTATGATTATTTATGTTTAGGTCTTTTATTCTTTGATATATAGATGATATAATGCAAAACGAGGGATTACTAGTTTAAGAACAGGTTAGGCCACATTATGTACTATACTACGACAACTATTATGTAGCGTCAACTCAGTGCTCAGAATATCTATTTTATATATTATATATTACCAAATGATCGAATAAAAAAGTACTGTACGGAAGTATATAAGGAACGATTAATTGAAGGTGTCTGAGTTTGATTTTTGTGGGTTCTGATTTTTTTTCTCGTGTAGGGGAAAAGATAGTGATGGGAAAAGAGAGAAATAAAGGAAAATGAAAGGGAAAGAAAGAAAGAGACAGAAAAAAGGAAGCACAGGAGAGAAGAGAAGAGAAAGAAAGGGACAAAGGGAGAGAGAGGGAAAGAGACACAAAACGGACGAGGGAGAGAGAGACATACACACACAAACACACAAAACGGATGAGAGAGAGAGAAACAAGAAAAAGAAGCAAAGGAGAGAAGAGAAGAGAAAGATACACTAGAAAAGGACAAAGGGAGAGAAAAAGAAAGAGACACAAGACGGACGAGAGAGGGAGAGAGAGAGAGAGAGAGAGAGAGAGAGCGAGAGACAGACAAGAGAGACACAGAGAGACAGACAAACAGACAGAAGAAAAAGAAGCGAAGGAGAGAAGAGAAGAGAAATAATCTTTCTTCCAAACAGAGACAAAGAGAAAAACTTGTCAAAGATTATGCATGTATCTTACATTTATATATATGCTTTATTGCAATGTATCATAGACTCAATTTCAATTCTTAACTTCTGAGAATGCATCACAAACATTTCATTCACCCTTTAATGACAATAGAGGGAGCACTTTCAAAATCTAAGGGAGGACATACTGTGTATGATCAAAACTTTTTGAATCCATGTGTGAATTTATGCCAGCGTTATACATTGGAATGTGCATTCATGAAAAAGTATGTAATTGGTCATAAGTATGACAAGAGTGTGTCTATGAGGAGGGGTATGAGGACAAAAAAGAGAGAAAGAACGGAGAAAAAGAATTCGACACAATGACACCAAAATCATATCTCTTTTTAATACTGCATAGGTATTTCTTCCTATCCGTATCTTTCTTATTTCTCCCTCTCATTATCTACCAAACAATTCTTTCTCTCTCTCTCTCTCTCTTTTTTTTTCTTTCTTTCTTTCTCTCATACTTTCTTTCTCTCACTCCATCTCTCTCTCTCCACCTCCCTTTTTATCACCTCCCCTCCTTCTCTCTCTAAAAAAATCAATGTAATCTTTTATATGCATACCTTGATGTTGGTAAATTGCCACAAATTTCAATCTCAGTACACACCTTTCTCCTCCCAGGCCCACTTTCTTTAATACCCTCTTACCAAAGGAACTTAAAAAAACAATAGCTTGGTGATAACAAAAGATATGCATGTATACTTGTGTTTTTGCAAATCATAATTTATTTATTCCAAAATTAATTTCAGTTCATAGAGATATGATGCATTGCTTTTTTTCCTATCCAGCCCCAAACTGGAATTCTACAGTCGTGATATGTCCTAGTGGTCCTACTGATTAAAATGAACCATGAGTGGCTAAATTGCTCACATATAAAAAGTTGAAACTTTGAGTAAAGTAATCCTTTCTAAATAAATATGGATATTGGAAAATTAACTATTAGAGTGCTTTATCCTTTAATGAACCTACGATTCCCTTTGATCTTAACAAGCACTATTTATTTCTCCCGACCACATAGAGTCATACATGATGGCAAGTGGCATTCTTTCTCAACTACCTGTAGGAAGATACTTTATATGGTCAATTTAAAGACATCATCACTTACTATACACTTTAATCTGACACTTGGAACACAAGTTTGTCATTTGTTTAATATGATTTTAATGTCCTTCTTTGAGACAGCCAAGACTTGGTCTTGCCATTATCCCATGTCTGAGATATTACAGTGCAGCATAAAGCATAAAGTCAAGCTTTAGCCTAGTTGGCGGTAATTTGTTGTCTTGTTTGCTTTCAACAAAATTGCATTATATTCTTCATTCTATTCTTCTGCTATGAATGAAAATGAGAGGTACCAAGTCTGGGAGGTGTTTCACAAAGATTCAAAATCAAACTTAACTCTAAGTTGGACCTAAATATTATGGAGAGCCATGTGTAGCCTTATAGTGAAATATATTCAAAAGCAACAATTCAAGAGTTTTAGACTTTTCATAAATTCCACATCAAGAACATGAAATCTCCCATGATAATAGAAAATATGAATGATTTAAATCAACATTTTACGCCTTTTAAAATAACTTTTACAAAATGCTTTCAAGGGTGCTAATGGCTTTCCATAACTGTTAAGTCCAACTTAGAGATAAGTTCAACTTGGGATCTTTGTGAAACACCCCCCTGGAGTACACAACAAACCAATGCCTTTTTCTATATTTCTAGGGAGCAGTTACCAGTAGTTTGATTACTTGAGTCATGGTATAACTCTAAATTTAAACGACAAGAGCGAGCACCTATTATGCCTGAGAATGGTTAGAGTTCCAGAACTTCAGTCATTGTTGGAGCATTATGAAAGTGGCCGAACAGCATCATGTTTCAAGATCGAAAATGAACCTTTAATGAAGATGACAAATTAAATATATACTACGGCTGAAGATACACCTGTGCAAATGCACAACAAAACAAATACAATGCACCCATTTGAAAATTAAAACAAACATTGAAGATCTATAGCTTGATTATTAAACAATATTTGCAGAAACATCCTACCTTTAAAGATGTTAATATACTAGAAGTCTTCTTACCCAAAGAATTTTTTTGTAAATGTTCATAAATCATTATAGGACTACTTTTGTAAAAATGGAGAATTACTTCCACTAGTCTACATACAGGAATGCTGCAAGAAAATCAAGCACATGATTTGAAAATGCCCTTTTGGATTTGGCACAGAAATAATATTATATCAACATGTGTGACATATACCCATCCACCTTAAACCACATGGTCCTATTCTACTAATTCAGTTAAACCAACTCTGGGTCTTTGCTCATGTTTAACAAAGGAAAAACTCAGACTAACTTTCCTTTTGAAACCAGATTTTGAGCAAAAGGTTTAAGCCCAGCAGCTGGTTTAATTTTTTTAGAAGAATATCAGCTTTAAAGTTCGATATCGTAGTACTTCTTCATAAAGAATGTGATCATGTATAGAGTCTTTGGAGTTGTGGACCTGTGTTTCAGTCTGCAATATACCAGTTCGTAGATACAATCTGAGCATTCGCGGATTGATCTGCGCATACGCAGATAAAGGTCATTTGAACAAAATTGTAAAACCTACTGAGACTAATACTGGATACATGCTCACTAAAGTTATGTTATCATTATTCATGCATGCACCTGTGATGCATTCTATTGAACACAGGTGGAAGTAATCTGTTCAAGAGGGCAAACAAAGAAGCACCTCCATGACTTAAGCTGTGATTATTCCAAAAGGCACAAAGTTGGAATTATCTATGTTTTAAAGATATGTGGATATTAGGGGTCATATGACCCATGTGCTAACTACGAACTGGTCTATTATGTTATCATGGACATGGACCTTTTTCTATCCATCTGTCTGTCGTCCGTCTTTCTCCTGCTTTGCCAATGTCTGCAATTTGTCTCAAGTATCTGTCAGGATTTTCATAAACTTTTTTTCTCTCTCTTTCTCAGCCCTTTTCCCTTCTCTACCTTTCTTCATTTGTACATCAATGATTTTCTCCCCATCTGCCTCTTTTAATCCGCCTGCTGTATGTCCATTACTCAATGCAGGCTGCATGAATGGTTAGACAAATCATAGGCCAGATCTCCAGTACTGACTACATACAGGTACATCCAGATCCACACTTCCTATCTCAATCTCAATCTCTATCCATTCTATATCCTGGTAAATTTCCAATCTCTATCCATATTTGGTCTCTTTGATGATAGTCCATCCAAGATAAGCAATGCAGTCCTAAATCACCACTAGTCCAAGCTTCCATCACAGCTAGTCCAGGTCTTCATCAGTGCTGGTCCTGGTTCTCTTGTGGTTGGTCCTCTCCATTCTGTGGTCTCTGGTCCTCACCCCAGTCATAACCTCCTGGTCGTTCTTCTTCGGGGAGGGGGTTGTAGTTGGGGTCCTCGGGTGCAGTATCCAATAGTGTTTTTCTGCACGACAAGAAATATGCAGGTAAATCTTGTATGCTTTTAACATGATACCAGATATGACAAAAAAATAAAATTCTCTAATTTTACAATCTCTTCGAAAATTTCTGACTCACACTTGCAAAAAGAATCCATTCTCATATTTTGGTATTCATTACTTTAAATAAAATCTTACAGATTACAGAACATTCAAAATCACAGCACAATCAAAGTGAATTTCTTTTCCAGGATAAAATTAGGATTCGGAAACAAGTCAGAAAATGCTAACTCTTTACCTACAAATTGGCAATATTTTGTTGGAAAACATAAGCAGAAAAATAAAAATATAATGAGAAATAAGTTTAAAGTATTTTTCAAGTATTTTTAAGTATGAGTAATAGGAATTTAAGCCATAATCCGTTAGTCATATCCTATTTTCTACTTCATGATCAATTCTTTGGAAATGACAGGGTAGAGAATACCTGCTAGTAACACGTCAAGTACTTACAGTATACCAGGTGTTTTGATCAGTTTGAAACCTCCCCTCTGAGTTGGGAATACATCTTCCAGGAAGTAGTATATATGACCAACAACCATACCTGTTGATAAAAGGAACAACATTATAGATACTTTAGTATAATTTTTACATGTATATTGCATGGATGAAGGTACTTTTTAACATTTCTCCATACCCAATAGTCAAAAGTTGTTCTATTGTGATGTGGTTTTGTCTGTACAATACATGCACCATTTCCATCAGCGATAGAGGAATTTGAACCATAAGGTCACAATGAGGGCATACTGCCAATATACACACAATGGCTTGTGGCATGCTCTTAGACCTCTTTAAAAAAATATATTCTCCTGGGTAGGAAGTGGCGAATTAACAGATTGATGTCTTGCCACATAGATGAGGGTGTTGATGGAGTTTCTGAGGGGAAAGACATTATGACACAGGCCCAACAATAACGGCTGATGTACAGGATAATTTAAGAGACCAAAGACTAACTAACGATGCTGCATTTTCCAAAGAAAAACGTGTCAATCCATAGAAGGATCCCTCCAAGGCATTACTAATCAGTTCTTGAAGTGGAAAACATCAACAGCCTGATCCACACACATCAATGCTTATCTATTAGATCAGCAATGATGGATCGTTTCAACCTGAAGAACCCAGGCTAGCTAAGTTTATGAGACCAAAGAATAACAATATAATCCACAGAAGCATCTCCCAGAAAGGCAATGCTAATCTATGATAGTTTCCTTAAAGCCCCACTGCACTACTTATAGCTACTTGCGCCCTCTATATAGCAAACAATGCCTAATCTGTGCATGTTGGTTCCCTGTGATTCCCTTTTTATTATTTAATTGAGAGCTGATTTGATGAGATAACCACCTGTCAGTGACCTTGCAGGGAGGTCAACCCCCTTGGCCAAACTTGTGCAAAAGGGCTTTAAAAGTCAATGACAGTTTAAGTCGGGCCCCCCAAACGAAGACCAATGCTTACCTATTAGATCAACAATGATGGAGTTTCCAAGCAGCACAGAGAAACCCAGAAGAACCCATGGTAGGTAAGGCGCAGGAAAGTTCATGAGACCAAAGAAGTTCATCCTGATGTAAGGATTCCTCCTGCTCCAGACGTAGACCAGCATGATGGTGAAGGCCTGGCCCAGGAACACCATGTTGACAAACAGGGCTATAATCTGGACTAAGAGTCAAGGAATGCAATGTATGTATACAGAATACAAGTGATCGACCCTCTGGATAGGGTATTGAGCAGAGGTTTGAATAATTTAGTAATCTTTTACATAGAATGATTTCTGTCAATATTTCTGTCACCCCAAAATGGCTACTTAAAACTAACGATTACCCAAGGTATCATTTTCCTTACCATCGGTTCAAGTAATGCCCTTACCTGACAACCTTCCACAGTAAAAGCCTAATTATTGATACCATGTATTTTTATACTTTTAATATTTAAACAAAGAAGTATTCCCACAGAGAGAGAATATAGATTTAAAATGCTTAGTTTGAAAGCCACAAAAATAGTAATTAATCCTCCATACTATTGGCAGCTGTGACTACCCTATCAAAAGAACAACGAGATCATAACTGTACCATACATTCAATAATCATAGCAAAGGAAATGGTTATGTAGAACAACAAAAATCATTAAATATTATTGAAAGGATACAGTCATAAGGGTGCCGCCAAAAAAAAACATGAAGAAGAAATCAGCAGTGCGCCCTCTGAAGGATCCCTCCTCCAGCATGCGACAGTATCGGTAGGTGAAGATCATGTTGAAGAGGAAATTAAATCCTATTGCTCCAAAGTACATGAAGTTTGTTATTAACCGCCATACCTGACAAAGATAAAAAATTTAAAAAATAATTTAAAAAAAATCAGGTATGAAAGACTTCTTATTCTATTTGATATTTTCAAGCATTTAATGGAGTGGTAAATTACAAATTTGAACCAACTATCCTAAAAAAAAAAGGAAAAAAGAACATAAAACTTGGTGTCCATTCGACATAATATCTTGCCGTATAAAAATGGGGCACAATGAAGCTTAGTCATATTCTCTGTATTGCTATAATTTTGTTTAGGACAAGTCAACTTTTGTTAAATTTTTTGTAGCAGATGAAACAAGGCAATGTACTATCAGAAATGTTCTAGATCAAAGTGCATGAGATTCATTTTTCAAGAAAAATTGAAGATGTTGAATTATGCTGACAGATAGTAAATAAAGATGAACATTTAACTTACCTCAAAATGGTTGAAAATAAGATCAGGGTTGAAGTATAACTGGAATGGTGACAAAATATCTAGTTGCTGCAACGAGGAAAAAACAGAGAACCACACTAAAATACCTGCTTACATGATTTCACTCCATCAATATAAAATTATCATATTTTCAAAAAATAATGTTCTTTCTCAAATCCACTAATAACTTTTTAAGTCTCTTTTATTTTTTCCCTTTAAAATTAATTATGTTGATTTTTTTCATTTCTCTTCAAATGATTTTAATCCATTATAGATGACAGCAGTTTTAATACGCCCCTTTTCCCATGCTAAAAGCAGATCAATTTCTCTTTCTAAACTTCCCACTATCAGTAGAAAAGGTATGTGTGTCTTCATTACTGGTCCTCATTTTCTCCTATATTTCTCAACAGAGCATTATGTATCCAGCTTAAGGTGTTACTTTCAAGCTTGGATGATTTGAGAAGAAAAATACAAAGGGTATCTCCTGGGTAAAATCCTGCCCAGAAAGGATACTGATCAGGGTAATAGAATTGGTTTATACACACCTTCAACAAATATCTTCCCACATGATCCCTCTAGATTGTTGAAAGGCCAGTTTACTAACAAATATTGGGGGGGGGGGGTTTCCGGGGTAAACAATTTATTAGTCTTTTTGCTATGAACACTGCTTACCACAGCAAGTGTTGTGAGTACACATGATGTACAATACAGCCTGGTAATGGGTGGAGTCTGCATGTACTCCTGCTGAACAGTTTGCATTGCCATGATGCCTCCTCCTTTCTCTTCACCTTAAAAACAACAAAAATAAAGAGCTTATTCAATTACATCATTGAAACAGATTACTACCAGTAGAAGTGCACGGCCATTATGGAAGACTACTTCCTATTTGAGAGACTGTTTCTACTTTCAGAGACTTTAGTCAAGAATTTGTGTAGCCTATTGGGAGAGTCTCCCATTTAGGATACCTATTTTCATCATTTTAATTTGGTGTAAAGGGATCACCTCAGTCACACACAAAAAATGAGGAAATTTCTCAAGACACTAATAGTAAGATCACACTTGGAGTAAGCCTACATAGTAATATACTTTATAAGATGATGAGGTAGATCCTAATCAAATGATTGGTTGAAAGCGAACACATGACCAGGCATTTATTTTGCCAAACAAAACATAATCTTATAAAACAAATAATACACATCATTTTGTTCGGGCATAAGTAAAATTCCCCACACTCAGCACCTTCAAAACAGTCCAAACACCCTCAGGCGTGCCTCAGGCGTGTTAGACTGTTCCAAATTTTGAACTAACTGTGCCAAAAATGGCGCTTGTTCAGAAACCTATCCAAAATTTGACCAATAACTCCGGCGAAATGTCTCAGATCCTCATTAAGGTAGATAACTTCGCACCATCGGTATGCACTTGTAAGTTGTAATTTGCAGCGGTTTGCCATGAAACCTGTGAAAAGGTGTATACAAATAGGGTCTATCAATGTTTTTCCGAAAAATAATCCAAAAATAATGTGACGGTCACGGTTCGCCACCTTGNAAAATATGGAATTTATACTCATTTTCCTTCAATTTGATAATTGCTAAATCAACGTTGCCCCATATTATTATAGCGCATGCGCGTATATGTGCGCACAACAAAACATGCTTAACCTCCGTCCCATACTAAATCCCGGATTTGTTACAATAACAAGAAAATTGACACGAAACAGGCGAGGTAACAAAACGACTTTCAACTCTGATCTTTATTTGGACATTTTATGAATATTTACTTCATTTTGGGTATGTTTTAGTAGGGCATCTCCACGCCGGAGTTATGGGTCAAATTTTGGATAGGCTTCCGAACAATTAGCGCCCCTAAATTACACAAATAACACTCTGACCATGCTGACTCGCGTCTTAATCGACAACTACTTTGATCATCCATCTGCCGTTAGTTACATAAGGCTCCTACACACACTTATCACATGTATGATAATCTCTCCCTCTCTTCATTTCATTAGCGTCTTTTCAAATTGTTTTAAAACTTCATCATCATCACTCATCAGTTCATTTTTCATGTTTTGATTTTTTTTTTCTTCAGACATGCAGACATGTCAATTTCTCAGATTGCTGAAAAATCACTCTTTGATTTGATTGCTTTTTATCTCTTATTCATGAGTTACTTACGAAATGCCTGTAAACCTTGATAAAGTGGCAGCACTCAGCAAAATTTTCAGTCTTCACTCTTGGTGGAGTCTCAGATCAGCTCTAGCTCTGTGTAGATTCTATATAGCCCTACACAGCTCAGTCAGATCAGTCAGCTCAGCAGCTAGCTCAGTGCATGCAGTGCATGCAATGTATATGTACCGGTTACTGTACTGTGATACACGTCAGCGCTGCTTTAGCTGTGAAGCTAGCAATCTAATCAATCGTGATGACCGAACTTATATGTGGCGGGTGTAGTA
>BEXV01000240.1:0-39420 GCA_003118195.1 Hemicentrotus pulcherrimus | reverse complement strand
CTGTGTATAGTGCTTGTAACTTTACGAAGAATGGGCCAAATTTCTTATCATTTTGATGATTCCAGAACCTTGCAGATGCTAGATGCTAGATGATCAACATTTTCTGATTGATTCCACAACGCTTCTTTCACAATGCAATCGCATGACCATTACTGGTCTTTACCTTTAACAGCAATTTATCTTCTCTCTTACAGGAAACTAGATAACTCTGGACCAGTGAAAATCAACAGTATCAGTGGCAGTAACAAGAAAAGGAAAATGGGAAAGCAGGATGATGACAGTGATGTTGCTGAAGACGATGCATCATCATCATCTGAGGAGGAGGAGGAGGAGGAAGAAGAAGAGGAGGGAGATGACGGAGAAGAAATGCAGGAACAAGGGCGTGATGTAGATGGTGAAGAATCCAGCCTTCATCACCATGGTGATAAGAACAGTGCATCTGTTGAAAGGACTATTGATATAGAGCAAAACTCTGCTAGTGCTTCAGAGGATAACAAAGCAAGAACTAAAAGTGAAAGTGATAAGGCAGTGAAAGACAATGCCAAAAGTGAGCCAGCTACATATGTTCAAGTGAAGAGAACACCAGAGATTCAGGTATGAGGGTGTGAGCATTCACCAATAATTATGTGTAGTTATTAGTGCTGTAACATCACAGATATCTCCAATTCGTTTAACCGCCAGTCAAAACCAGACGGTTTTCGGTTAAACTAAAATAGTTTTTTTTTTCTTTTTTTTTTTTCCCCAACTCTGTCGCAGCAAGCAAGGTAGGTCCATGTGAGTAAGCGGGAAGGACTTTCATTCATTTTCATTCAACTGCTGATTTGTGAACTGTGAACTACCGTAAATCTCTGTGTATAAGGCGCACCCTTATTTTGAGGGCAAAATTAAAAACAGGTCCATACTCTAAGGCTTCATGATACCAAGTGTCCCACACCAGCCTCATCACATCACCTAGCAGAAACACTGTGTTCTATGCCATGCAAACATCGATAGTCATGCATGATATGAATAGCATCCCCTAATATTCTGACAATGGAGTACCTAGTATAGAACCTTGTGGTACACCATTTGTTATAGAAAAATTACTTTCAAACCAAGATGACAGACAAATTTGAATGTTGTTGTAGTTTCTGAGTGGGAGACATTGCCAGGCATAGCGCCATAAATCGAAACTAAAAAAGAAAAAAATATATATATTACAAAAAAATAAATGTATTAAAAAAAAAAAACAAAACAAAACGAAAACAAAACCGTCCAATTGAAAATGGAATCTGCCATGGGCGGTTGAATACCGGACGGTTAAACGTTTGACTACAACACTAGTAATTATTCATTTACATCTTTCTTTTGTTATACAAGGGAGCGTACTGAGTTTCAGTAGTTTCAAACTCTTTGCTTTGTGGCTGGCATAACTTGTAGTAATATACTGAGATTATGAAATAATCTTAGATCATCTAAAAGAAGATCTCATAATCATTACTGTACTCTTGTGGCAGCTCAGGGACCAAATACAGGCTTTGAGAGATAGAGAGCCCAAATGTCAGTCTGAAAGTCGCTTGTTTGTGTGACTTCCGAGGTCATCTCTTGAATGCCATTTGATGTTGAGTGAAATCTGGTTTTAACCATTTCTTGGTTTTACCTATTTACTGCATCATGAAGGAATTAGTGTCGATTTTGTTCACACTCTATTTACAGTTTCTCTTAAATACAACATTTGGATGTAATACAGCTGTTAAATTCTGTGCAAGGTACTCTTGAAAAGGATGCATAAAACGGGTAACTGAGGTACTGAGGAAGGAAGGGAAAAGTATAGTTTAGCACTGCAAAGTTATCCTTTATTAATTAATACTCATACTCTATCATGGTCCACACCTAAATTATTGCCAACACTATTGATTGAACGGAAGCTGTGAAACTCACTGAATCAATATTTGAGCCAGAAATAAAAAGAAACGACGCAATCTAATTATCATTGATGAAGAACCTCCAAAACAGTATAGACAGGCGGAAATAATCTTTTCAGATTGTACAGCCTAAAAACCAAATAACAACAACAACTAGATATTTTGGATGTCAACTAAAAACATTTTTTTGTTATTGTTGTCTCATTGCAGGAGGCAAGGCTTAGATTGCCCATTCTTGCTGAGGAGCAGATGGTGATGGAAGGTATCCATGACAACCCAGTCGTTATCATCTGCGGTGAGACCGGGAGTGGAAAGACAACTCAAGTTCCTCAGTTCTTATATGAAGCTGGTTATGCCATGTAAGTACCCTTTGTTAATAAAGCCTATCTGCACTAGTTTGGCCAGGAGGGATAAGATCTCCCTGCCTGGTCACTGTCAGGTGGTTATCTCATGAAATCAGCTTTCAATAAACTTAAGAAAAAGGGGATCATGGGGGACCGATGGTCACCGAGAAGGCATTGTTTGCTATATACTGGGCGCAAGTAGCTATAAGTAGTGCAGTGGGGCTTTAAAGCTTTGTTCACTCTTGACATGGTCAACTGTCTAAAAAAATGTATCTAATAACGTGCCTTTGTTGGAATTCATGTGTTTCAGTTTCAGTAATATACATCCATTTCCACTCTGTTTGGGGATACAACCATTTAGTGTCCTTTTATTTTTCATAGTAAACTAATGGTTGCAAGTTCAAATTGTAAAGCATGGATTTTGAATAACTGTAACATGATGTTATGTATGAATGTTCTCATGTGAATTTGCAGGAAAGGTTTGATAGGTGTAACTGAGCCAAGGCGTGTAGCAGCAGTCAGTATGTCACAACGTGTTGCCAAGGAGATGAACTTACCAACCAGGTAATAATATTGCCTTTTAATTGTGTTCAATAGTTTGGAGTCAATGCATCGAATTGTATTCTTCTTTGATTATACATGCATTCTTTGATCATAAAAAAGTGTATGAAAATCGATTGTAAACACATTTGAGAAAGTTGAAAACTTGTTTTTGCGTGTGTGTGTATGGGGGGGGGGGGCGTGAGATAATGGGGATTAACATTTCATCTACATTTTCCCCTCATTTTTTGCAATTTTTGGGGAAAATAGATTATCAAGAAATCATTGCCTGTCATAGTTAATTGATATTAGTTCTTAAATTTGGAACAAAGAATGGGGTTACAGGTATATTTTGGTGTCTTGTCCTGTGGTCTTGTGTGTGAATGTTACAAAGCTGTACTTTGTGTTTCTATCATTCACAGTGTGGTTTCGTACCAGATCCGTTATGCTGGTAGTGTTTCAGATGACACTAAGATCAAGTTCATGACGGATGGTGTGTTAATGAAGGAGGTTCAGAAGGTGAGTGGTCTGTTTCAGATGATTATTTATTCAAGAACCTTTGGTAGCTTGAATGTCAGTAAGAGTGACTAAAAATGAGAACTATTTGTTTTTTTATTTAACGAAATGATTGAACGACTCATAGAATATCCCATTACAATCCCAATCCCAATCCTCACAACGACTCCAGAGCCTAACACTAACTTGTTTTGCTAACCCTAACCTTTATTTTGTAATTCAACTTAAAATTAACAGTTTTTACTTTGTTGTCAATTCGCTTTTTGTATTCCCTCTTCTAGGATTTCTTACTCACCAAGTACTCTGTTATCATCATTGACGAAGCTCATGAGAGGAGTGTCTATACAGACATTCTGATTGGTCTACTCTCTAGGATTGTACCACTCAGACACAAGGTAGGATATCTTATGGTATACTTTCATTTTGTAGTTGAAATAATAATAATAATATTGAATATTAAGGAGCGCTAAAAACAATAAGTACCATAGCGCTGACATACAAATGACTGCAGTGAGACTTGTTATAAAGTGAAACCGATTTGTTTACTTGCAAAATACTTGGGATGATCAAGCTGCCATATAAAGGAGACATTTATCTTTTTTGTATCAGCTGCCAATTTTGCTTGCTTTTTGTATTTATCAGATTTTTCTTTAACTTTCAACTATCATGTCTTCTGTTTCTACCTTTCTTTAGTAGAAAGCAACCTTATACATGTAATATGACGATGGCAGTCCACTCTAAAAAAAAAACAATCTGTTATGCATCTCTCTTTGAGAGCATATACATATCTACAGCTAGGAGGTGCGAGCTCCCGGGTTCAAAACCAAGTCAATGTGCTTGTACCCTTGGTAAGGCATTACTTATCACAACAAAGTCCCTTGGAGAGGACTTTTACTTACAAGCATACACCTGCTTTCTTAACAGTTGGGTAAAACAAACAAACAAGATTTTCATTATTATTTTATTCACCAAGTATGTTGTATTTGTCTATTGTTCCATTCCAGAAAGGAAACCCACTGAGGCTTGTCATTATGTCGGCTACCCTGAGAGTGGAGGACTTTACAGAGAACTAGAGACTTTTCAAGGTCACCCCACCGGTCATTAAGGTAATAAACTGAGTGTTTATCCACATTGCATCACTTCACCCAGGTGTAGGATGGGTACCAGGGCAGCTTCTCACAAAACCATCATAAGTACAAGTTCACTGACATCCCATTGAAATGCGTGTTTCAAGTTTAACACACTTTTCAATGGGATGTCAGTGAACTTGTTCTTATGATGGTTTCATGAAACGCTACCCTGGTAGGATTTGAATGTCATTGTACTTGAATTACTATGTGCGTGCCTGTAATATAGCGGCTCTTGAAGTGTGCACTGTAAAGTGTAGAATCAACATTGAATCAAATGACCAGGATAATGATACAATGGAAGCGTTTTGGTCAGTTAATATCTCGTCAAGTGTTGTATAAGAACATTCATTTTAATTTAATCTTTAATTCTGCCCCATAAGTATCATGGTTTTATTTTTTTCTTCTTCAAATTGCACAGAATTTTGGTCATGGGTATGGATGGGAATCAGCCCTCAGTTCTATAATTTTGTTAGGAGTTTTTGAAGTACAAGTAACAAGGCTGAATATCTAACTGTCTTTTTTTCTTCTTCTAAAGGTTGAATCTCGCCAGTTTCCAGTGACTATTCATTTCAACAAGCGCACACCAGTGGAAGACTACATCACTGAAGTACATCGAAAGGTAAGAATCCACAAAGAAAGTAAACATTGCAAAACATCATCAAATTTACCACAAACTTTCCAAGGATTGTCCAGTTACATGTAGGTTATTAGAAGTACCGGTATTAGGTTTTCCTATTTAATGTTATGTGTTTTTCTTTTGTATCATTTGGGATATGACAACAATGAATTGACGGCATGACCCCAGTATTTGGAATGGAAATATTCAGTGATGAAATTTAGAAGAAAAAAAAAGATGAATTTATAGAAGTATGGAAGGATGGAAATCAGTGATTTTGCCAGCAATATTTTCTACCATTGGGTATGGAGCAACCAACAATTATCTCTCTCTCTCTCTCTTTCTCTCTCTTCTTTTCAGGTCTTGAAAATTCACCGGACGTTGCCACCAGGGGGCATCCTTGTCTTTGTTACCGGTCAACATGAGGTCAACACACTTTGCCGTAAATTCAAAGCTGTGGGTAAGAGAAACATTTCACATACAAGAAACCATTTCAATCATCAAATTAGTTACATACTTATTTTTCTTTAATCAGTGATTATTTGGACTAGTTAGAAATTATAGTTTATTTGACATGCCTCTCATTTCAATTATTGTGATATCATTTTATAGGGAAGAGAGCAGGTCCTAAGAGAGAGCCCGATACATCAGGTACAGGCCCTAAGGAAGACCAGGACCCAGATCAAGACCAGGAACCAGTTCAAGAAGATCTCAAGAAGGCTGAAGAAGAGAAGAAGGCTTTCAAGAAATGGAAACTACCCAAGATCAGTTTGGACAGGTTTGTCAGTCTTCTTCTATTAAACCTGTTCCGGACAAGAATTTTCAAAGGGAGAAAGGGATCAGTTGCTCTGCTTCAAATTGGGAACACTGTTATTTTACCCTTATCGCTTTATTTTGTCAAATGAAAGGTCTTGTATCTTAAAGAAATTTGAAAAAGGTGCATCAATGGAAAGTTTTTTTATTATCAAGAAAATTGAATTTGTAAATGTTAACATGTTATCTCCTCTTTCTTGTGAAATTCAATACGGTAATACAACGAAAATGGACACAGTATATACAACAATTTTATATCTTCTTCTCATGCTTCTGCTATCTTTCTTTTGGCTTCAAAATAAAGTTAATGAATCAACCCAACAAATGATTATTCAACTGGAATATAGTTAGTTAGATTTTTAACACTTACACACCATTTGTATGTGTTGTTCAATGCTACTTTTACAGTTACTCAGCCCAGCCCCATGATGTGGAGAATGATGTCGATGACGAAGTGGATGGTGACGTCGACAGTGATGACCAGTCAGAGGAAGAACTTGAAGATGAAGTTAAAGATGAAGAGGTAGGTGCAGATAATATATTACTTTTTTTACATTACATGTTTGTATGCACAGTTGTTCTTATTCTGTAGTTTGGTTAAAACTGTACGTAAAGCCCTAACTATAGTCCTAATACATAAGCAGACAGAGATGAAAGTTTGATGCCTTGATTGTGTCCACTTTTTGTTAGGTTACAGGGTGCTTTTCTTCTTTTTCTTTTAAAAAATCATTTAAGTGACAGCATGTTGATGGTTCAAAATTACTGTTTTCTCTACACAAATTGGCTACCCTCAACATATTCTTTACAGCTTCAGTACATGTTTAGTTGCATGATTATTTGCAAGAAGAATGTAACAATATAACTAAAGTGAACATTGTCTCCATTTAAATATGAAAAATAAAGCTTTTCAATTTTGTCATGTAACAGAAGTGATAGCTTGTCCAAGAAAACATTAAATTGTGCTACTTTTGTTCAACAACAGGAGAAGGTCCTGGACTCTGAGGCTGCCGAGGACCAAGTCCCGATGCATGTCCTTCCCATGTACTCCCTGCTGGCCCCTCACAGACATGCCCAGGTCTTCCAACCACCTCCAGAGGGCAGCAGAATGGTTGTTGTGGCAACCAACGTGGCTGAAACCTCCCTTACCATCCCAGGCATCAAATATGTTGTAGACACTGGCAGGGTATGTCAAGTTATATTTGTACGATGTTATAAAGTTATGATAACATTGGTGAATCTGTCATGACAATGTATGTATACATTTAGAAATTTGTCTAAATTTCATCATACACATGATGAATTACTGTGTAAGCCAAAATTTTTCACCTACAGAGTTTTTCACGGATGTCACAGACATCAGCCGAGGACGCAGGTTCGAAACTGAGTCACGTCTTTCGGATGGTGACGTTAAAAGTCGGTCCCCAGTAAATAATCATATCTGATTGATACACGTCTGTAAAAACCTAAAATACACACACACATAGACCTTTTTTGTGTGAATTCTTGTTTTTGCAATAAATAACACGGACTACTTTAATACAGCGATTCATGGAATTTACAAAAGGATAACCGTTGTGAAAGTAAAGGTTTATTCAGTAGAACCATGCCTTTATAAATATTTGTTAAAAGTATGTATGCTTCACAGACCGTTATTCCTTATTTTGTCTATTTGCTGAACTCGTCTTTTAGGTCAAAAGGCGTTTCTATGACAAGGTCACGGGTGTATCCTCCTTCAAGGTTGACTGGACATCTAAGGCCTCCGGCAATCAGAGAGCAGGGAGAGCTGGTAGGACGGAACCTGGACACTGCTACAGGTAACAGTCATCATGGCAATGACAAGGATGGGGGCGAGGGTCATCCTGAATAGGGAAAATGTAATCTAAATGAATTCATTCACTATTTAAATGTTGTATACTAAATATCTCTTTATTAGAAAATAGAGAGAATAATGAGAATTCATTAAGATATAAAACTTTAACTCTGAAATTCTATTTGTATACTGAGTGCTTTAGTCTCCTGACAGTTTACGTCTTGGCTTGCATGAGCATTTGTTCCTGAATGCTTATGAGAGGTGTTATTTCTAGGATATGTTTATATATGTGTTGTTATGTATCAATCTTGATTACATTTGAACTCTTCACACCTCAAACTGATTAACTGATCCGTTCGTTGGTCTTGTTTATCTGTTCTTTCTGATCAGGTTGTTTTCATCAGCTGTCTTTGGGAATGACTTTGAGACCTTTGACCCTCCTGAGATCACCAGGCGACCCGTGGAAGACCTCATTCTGCAGATGAAAGTAAGTGCAGTGCTTCATTTCCATTCATTTAATTGTTGGGTGTACATCATCCAAAGGTCAAAGATGATTTCTTGGTTTACATCTTGATCAATAGTAGTTATCGGTCAAGGCCATTTCAAGACTCAAAATTTATAGGCTTAAAACATTGGCTTTTCTTTTCAAGATAGTAATGGAGCACATCCATTATTGTCAGAGAGTTTTGTAGACTTGATCTCTCTACATTTTTTATACTTTTATTTGAGCAGGGACCTTTTTCACAAAGCCTTTTTTCAATGACAAATGACAAAAATCAGTGACAAATCTGCTGATAACCAATCAGCTTGTAACAAAAACTGTCAATTGTCACTGATGACCAGTTTTGTGAAATGGAGCCCAGGTCATTTCAGTTGTTATTTAGAAATGTGTTTTTGAAAGAGTGGTCTATATAGAGTAGTATTTGTTGTATTGAGCAAAACTCAAGTTCGTATTGGTAATTAGTTTTGTTTTTGTTTTCATTTCAGGATATGGGCATAGACAAGGTAGTCAACTTTCCTTTCCCAACATGTCCAGATGAAGAGAGTTTGAAGGTAAGCTAGGAAAAATTAAGCATCTTAACCCTTCCTTGCCAAGGACCACAAATCCTCCTCAAGAATCTGAGTGTTGAACCATGTCAGAAACTTATATTTATCTTGACTTGTATACCCAAAGAATATCTTTCAAGCCAATAATTAATGGTAGTGTTGATGTCAAAAATAAAATTGTTTGATACAATTATCCAAAATGTGGTGGCCCATTAAAAGTTGAATTTCATGTTTTGTTTGTAATTTTCATTTCTTTTTCTCAAGATTGTAAAACGTATTGTAAAAGCTCAAATTATTCCATGCAATGTGATTATTAATTATGTGATGTTTTAAGTCTCATGATCCCTTTTCCCTGTATCCACAGACTGCACAGATCACCTCTTGATATCTATATGAATATAAACATGTGTCTAATGATCTTATTTGCAATATTTTTATTTGATAGGCGGCAGAAAGGTTGCTGATCTCCCTAGGTGCATTAGAACAACCTCCAAAACCAAAGAGATTCAGAGATATGAAGAAAGGTAAACAACACTTTTGATTTGGAGATTGATTGATCTTCCTCTCTTTATGATAACGGTATGGTAGTTTTGGGAGTACCAATAACAGAAGAAGTAAATCATGTAATGGAATGCAATTTATCTTGTTTAGGACGGAAAGGAACAAGTATTGTTAGGTTGATTTAGTTATGATGGAGAGTTAGTGGCTGCACGTTTACAGGCACATCCAAATTGCAGAGTTAGATACATTAACATCAACATTTGACAACATTCCACTTTGCTTTCTCAATTTACTATCATGTTAGAAAGTATATTACATAAATTCTCTATCATAAACAGCTTTTGTGGTTTCATGTTTCATCCACTATTGAAATGAAATATGTTGGTTGTGTGTATTGCTGCCAATAATTATTTATTGATATCTGTTTTTGATATGGCACATAACAGAATTCTTCAGTACAAGGATCACAGATGTTGGTCGAGCAATGGCATGTTTACCTGTAGCCCCCTGCTATGCTAAGATGATCTCACTCGGTCAGCAGGAGGGATGTCTGCCCTATGTCATAGCTCTTGTATCAGCACTAACAGTCAGAGTAAGTATAATCATTCAAAGTCACAGGCAGGGATATGTTTGCCTTATGCAGTATCTCTTGTATAGGCACTTAAATTATGGGCAAACTACAGATATGTGTGTATAAAATATGGTTGAATAATCCAATAATGGATGAATAAATTTTATGAATATTCATACTCATTCATATGCATAAGTCATACACAAAATGAAGGATGTATACAACAAAAGAAAAATTAATATGAATTACGAGCAAGATAAATCGTCAAGATAAAATAAGTTGTAACTTCACATCCTACACGTATCATTATCAAACTAAACTTGGAATTCTTCCTATTTACTGGTCATAATAAATGAATGTCTATCTAGCTTTGCTTATTAGAGATTTGAAAGCAATTGAAACCAATTTTCTTCAAGTTTTTCATTCCTTCAGTTAATAAGTTTGATTTGCTGTATAAATTCAAAACATGAAGTGCATTTAGTGTATCAGCGATTGCATTGTCTATGTTTCACTAATTCAGGAAATCTTTGAGGAGAGCTCAATGCAAGGACACACAGATGCTGAGGTGAGTGGTCTCTCAAATTCCTTTTTTTTAATGATTAGTTGAGAATTATAAGTCTAAAGTGATAATCATATAACAGAGAAAGAAAATTATTTAAAATTATATTATTGATGTATCGTGTTGATTTCTTACTATTTTTCCTAAGTGGTCTCTGAAATTTGATATAAAAACATTTGTTTTCATCTTTATTTGACCATAAAGTAAATCTATAGTGACATTCCATTAATCATATAATGACATAATATATATAGAAGTAATCATTTGTTAAAAAAATAAAAATATATTTTCATTTCAGTAAACTTTCAGTTACAGAGTGTAAATACCACTAATCAAAATTACAGCAGTATAATTTTTGTGAGATCTGTGTATTTGTTGTATCCTTTCAGAAAGAAGCACACAAGAAGCTTCAATCGAGAGTGGCACACAACAAAAAAATCTGGGCTGGAAAGGTATGCAATGGAGCTTTACTCTCTTTTCAAAAGTATAGTTGTTCTATGTACATATATACCAGCAAATCCATGTAGTGATTTTTCTCACAGCTTGATGGAAGTCTTCCAAGATGTTTCAATTTTTACGTAAATGTATGATTTCATTTTGCTAGATGGCAAGAAGGGGTCCATTTAATTGATCCTTTACAGGCTGCAATGACATTTGCTCTAGGCTTTATGTCACCAGAGATGTAAGGTTAGAGTGAGGTTTGTGATAGGGCTTTTTTATGGGTAATAGGGTTAGTATCTGGGTTTATTGTTGGTCCAATGTTGATCTGATTTCGTTTTAATAGTGTAAGAAATAGACAGTGGGTACTTTTGACCTACATGTGAATATGACAGTAACCAGTCGTTGTCTCACCCCTTCCCACCTCCTAGGGACAGAACGCTCTTCTAGAACATCTCATGGTGTTGATGGGGGCCATGACTTTGTGCTCCACACTGTCTCTGTTACGAGGCCATGATGGAGATTAGAAACAATTAGATTAAAGGGATGTATTCATGATTGTAATGTAAAAGTAACCAATTCTTGCCCCGCTTACTTTCTACCCTAGGGTGACAATGCTCTTCTAGGAGACCTGATGGTGTTGTTGGGTGCAGTGGGTGCATCTGAGTACGCTGGCTGTACCCCTGGATTCTGTGCATCACATGGTCTTAGATACAAGGCTATGGTGGAGATCAGAAAACTGAGGAGACTTCTTACCAACGCAGGTAAGCTTCAAATCATTTTCCTATGAAACCAGAAACTTTGATATGTTCATGAATTTTGTGAGTGGTTCAAATTTTATAAATGGTTCAAATTTTATAAGTTGAGTGTCGCAAAATTTTCTGCTGTTACGGGTTGACTATAGAAGAAGAGAATTTTAAAATGTTATCGAGTTAATCATGCAATTTGTATTTTGCAAGAAATTGTTGAATTTTTGTTGAAATTTGCATAATGGCTGATTATGTTATGATAATAACATGTGTGTATCATAAGACTTTTGAATCATCAAAATACAATAACAAAGTGTTGAAATCTTGCTGAGTGATAAACTGCCTCTGCTAATTTTAGGATTATAGAATGTAAGGGAAGAGAGCAAGAGCATAAAAGAACAGAAGCATGAATTCATATGGAAAGATAAGCTCACAGTATGACATTATTACTGTCATTTTGATATATTCATATTAAACTGAAAGAAATATACGATGAAGTGCTTATGGTATGTCATTCAAGCTCATTTTCATCCCCTCTCCGTTTTCTCTCTCAGTGAATTCTGTTGATTCGGACTGTGGAGTCTTCATGGATCCTAAGATGTCCCCACCCACTTCCACTCAGGTAATACAACCTATAGCTACAGATGAAAGAATGCTTAAAGGACAATTTATATAGATACTATGTTGCTGGCTATGATTATCCTTAAAGATATAGACTATATGGAAGCCTCATGTACCTTGGAAGGGAAAAAGCAAACCACCAAAAATAATGTATCAAATAATCTTTGATGATGCAAATCTTCTTTCTTCATGAAATTCAACGATGGTTCATAGATTGTAGCATTTGATACGTCCAACAACAACGAAAACGGAAACAAGAACCATAATGACAAACTTTCTTGTGAAATCTTATTCATAATAAATGGATGTAAACTAAAGTAGGTCCCAAATTATGAACTTCTCCCCATATAATTGATATGGATTATTAAACCTCATCTTTATTGCCTCATTCATGTAACTAACAAAACACTTTGTATTAATCTTAGATTTTCGTTCCTTTTTCCCATCTTATATCTATTTTCAGGTGAAGATGCTTCGTCAGATTGTCTTAGCAGGCCTTGGACACCATGTAGCAAAGTAAGTGTTCTCTTTCTTGTAATTTGGGCTGTGATTCTTTGAAAAGGGGTTAGGATCTTATGTAACCAGACAAATTGCTGTGTAATTGAATCGCAAAATATCAACTGATGATTACAACTATTGAAGAATGTAATTCTCAGAAATTCCTTAATTTTGTAAGAGAATAATTTGTCCTTTACCAATAGTTTTGTAAATATCATGTAAATGGGAAAATTTTGCGTGAAGCCGTCCGTTGAGATGTCTGTAATTCCTTGAACAAAATCCACCATTTCTTTCAGACGTATGTCAGCTGATCAGGAGGGCTTCGAACGAGGAGGTTATCAGAGTGTGGGCATAGAGGGAGCTGTTTTCATCCACCCCAACTCATCTCTTTTCAAGCAGCTGCCGGACTATGTCGTGTATCAGGAGATCATCGAGACCACCAAGCCTTACATGAGAGGTTAGTTTTGTTATAGTTTATCAAGATTGTTGATAACAATGATAATAATTAGATCAATTTATAAAGTGCAGTTACTATATATATATATATATATACTCTACTGCGCTGTGATAAAAACAAACTCTTTATAACAGTGCTACTTTACAAACATACAATTTAAAATAAAGCTCTTGAAAACAAATGCATCTTTTAAGACAGCAGCAGATGAGATGATAAGAACTGCATTGAAGAAGAAACGGCCTGAATCTAATTTTTTTTTTTTTTGCGCAATAGATCAATGGTTTGGATCATCAAGGTGTGAACAAAACAACAAAAATGTGTTTGAAATCACAGTCACTGACATCATGCGTTGTTGCCCGACACATGTTAGGGACAACCAGCTTGATTTTCTAATCTTTGTTTTCTGATTGCTCAGCTGTTTTATATTTTTAACCAAGGCTACGTGGCATATATCATTATTTTGCAGTCTCGAACAGTCTCTGTAAGTTTTGTTTGAATGTGTGAAATTTATTTCACTATATTCTTCATTCTTCATGTTATTTCAGGTGTTACTGCTGTTGAAAGAGAGTGGTTACCAGTTCTCTTTCCTAACCTCTGTACCTTTTCCAAGCCTCTTGAAGAACCCTCCCCTTCATACCATTCTTCATCGGGTACAGTTAAATGCCACATGACATGTACATTTGGTAGGCAGAAACCACTTTTGAATAATATTGCCAAACATATTTGTACACTTCATATTTAATGAAACTATGCATGCAGACAATATTTAAGAACAGTGCCCTTAAAATGTACTTATCACCACTTAAATTGTTCTTTACAGTGTTATTTCTGCTTTTGTTCATATGCATGTAGATGTGTCTTAGTTGAGTGGTTTAAACACCGCACTAATGTCCTTTGGAAAGACATTAATCTACATTTGCCACTCCATATCCAGGATAGAAATGGGGACCTGGTAGGATTGACGGAAGCCTTTGTATTAGTAATTTCCATATGCCCTCACGGTGACCATATGATTGGAATACTCCTAAAGGGAGGGGAGATGGTGCACATTGTGCGTGAATGAATCCCATTACCGGGTAAATAATGTCTGTAATGTGTAAAGAGGCGGTATATTGTATGAAGCGCTATATAAATCTAGATTATTATTACTTGAATATATATAATTTTAGAAAGAAAATGCGTGCTATAGCTGTACAATAATTGTTATTATTGTTATTGTACCCAGGGAGGAATGCATGGCTCCTTCCAGCCCAGGAGTTGGACTACCCGAAGAGTCTCGACAAAGTCAAATGGTTTGGCAGATTTCTTCTTGAGGGAAAGGTGGGTATGATAATGATATTAAAGGTAGTGCATTATTTAGGACTGGTGAAATCCAGAAATATGTGACTTCATGCAATCAAATGTAACGGCTGATTCACTTGACTGTTAAAATGTGATATTATATTCACCTGATGTGACATGCATGTGCATGTTCAAAGTGTTTTATTTTCGGTTGTGGGGTCACTTGAAAAGTAAATATTGTTTTCAGTCACTGAACATAGTTCCCCTCCTCAATACTGGAAATTAAAAGTTGTCCATATGCAACTGTTTGATAGAGATTCTAGTCATTAAGACAATACTTTTATAAATTTTTTAAATATCCACCAGAATTCTTCATACTTTGAAGAAACATTAGCATTGATTGTCAATATATTTCCCTCATGCTTACATGTAGATAGATAGATAAATGGCTGAATAATAGTTGATATCCTTCGGCAGTTGATAGGTTATTATTAAATGATAAACGATTACGTAATGTTTTATTAATGTGATTATGGAGAGCAGTGATCACTTATTCTGTTTTCTGTTGTTGTAGGTGATACCTGGACTGAAGAAGTTTACTCCATCTCTTCTATCCACACCAAGTACTATGATCAAAACATGGGCAAAGTAAGTATATCAGTCTCTTTTTTCTTTTGTGTGTGGGGGAAGGACCTCTTTCTCTCCATCTTTAACTCATACTTTTTGCCTGTTTCATGCACTGTCCCTCCCTGTCTCTCATTGTTTTTTTGCACACTCTTTATCTCTGTAACTGTCTGTATTTCTCTATCCGTCTTCCTGGATGTCTAGCCATGTTGTCTTTGTATATGTATTGTAAGCTCATTTATCTTTGTTTTGTGGTCTTCAAAGTACTGTCTTACCTATTTCTTTCCTCCTTTTCTGTTATACAAGTATTTAATCATTTAAAGATGATGTTGAGTTCTGGTCATGCGATGCATTGTGAAAGAAACGGTGTGGAATCGACCAGAAAAGGTTGATCATCTAGCATATAAGAATTTGTTTGTATTGCAAGGTTCTGGAATCATCAAAATGATAAGAAATTTGGCCAAGTCTTGGTAAAGTTACAAACACTGTACACAGAAAGATGTATATGGGACTACATGAACCCGTGGCGTAAAAATCCTACCCTGGATTTTTACGATGTTACATGACATATTTAGAATATGAAGGCATTTGAAGAGCCATGCTGTTCAGGGAACATGTCTTATCTGATGTTCTTCCACACTTGCATAATAAGAATGATAACGCTCACAAATTATTTTTCACCCCTTCCCAGAACTCAACCTTCTCTTTAAGATGCAGTTTTGTATGTATTTCGTGATTTTAATTAAATTGTAGAAATAAAAAAAACATCTGTTGCTTTTTGATTTTTCACATATCTGTTTAAAACTGATCTTGAAAGTGACTCTGGAATTCAAGTTTTGTTGATTCTAATTATCAATTCCTCCATGATGATTGTACATTTACAGACTACAGCCAAGAACAGAGGTCATACTAAAAGCACTAGCAGGGAAAGGAGTAAATAACAAATCTTCACTCATTGAAGAATGGAGAAAAGACCGACAATGTAAGTTTGTCATGTGTAATACATTGTAAATATGATCTTTTGGGAGCCAGAAGGGTGTTAACTCTCTGTAAAAAGTTAATGCCCTTCTTGCCCTAAATAGATGATCCCCCTGTCCACACACAACATTTTTCGTGATTAGGCGTGATTAGCTATACCGTTTCGCGATAGCGATACCGTTTTTCAATAGTTTTATGATGTAATATGTAGGTGTGGACGCTCACTAACGATACGTCGTATAACGAAACTAGTCTAACGAAACGCAGGTTTGGGCATCGTTTCGAACTGAAAGTCGATAAAGAATCACGCCTAATCACGGACATTTTGTGTGTGGACGGAACTAGTCTAACTAGTGTAACTAACTGGGCGGGGCTTAACGTGACCTCGCGCGAAAGGAGACCTGACCTCTCATCTCCGCTTCTATTTCATGCCTGCAGGACATTTCGCTGTAGAGTTTCAGGATTACTTTCTTCTGTGTGTGGACATCCTGGAATTTAAATGATTAGTTAGACGACGTTTCTTGTGTGTGGACACTCTGAAATTTATACGATGATTCTTTATACAGTTTTGCGATAAATTGTTTTGTGTGTGGACACGCTGGATGTACCATACTCTTCCTTGTTCATTAATAATTGCTTTTCATATTTACCATTTTGATAGAAGAGGAGAGATCGAGGGAGGGGGAGATGGGGAAACATGAATTTGTTGAAAGATCATTAACCAGCATTGTACATTGGATTGAGGAGAGGACTATGTGGTAGAAACATGATTTTAGCTGGCAGAGATGTAAATTTCTTCTTCTGAAATATGCTTTAAATCTTTAAATTTTCAGGTTCAATGTTTTCTTATAGTTTCAGAGCTTCGTAGTAAATTACGTCAATGAATTACATGTTTATTAGAAACTTGCTTCAATTTAATTCTATTGGTTTTTCTCTTTCAATCAGACTTACTACTTGCTTACCAAGAATGGTTACCCAAAGATCTACATGCGGACCTGATGATGTCATGGCCTCCGATCAAGCTAGATGAGTGATGCCATTCTCCATGCAGACTTGATATCATCAGGAGTATATGAATGGATGAGTGATCCATGAATAATTGTGTAGCGCAAGGAGTGTCTAGTCTAACAGATGTGAGTGCTATACAAGAACCCACTATTATTATTATTATACAGACCTCATGTTGTCATAGCAGTCGGAGTAGATGAGCAAGACCATTCTCCATACAGACACGTTGTCATGGCAATCAGTCGTTCTCCATGTGGACCATCAGCTCCTCCTGTTAAAAGAGTGCATCATGAACCTTCCAAACCTCATTACATCTGTTATTTCTTATAAACTCCTGGCTATAATGAATATAGCCTTTTCTTACTCCCAAGTTTTATACAAAGGATTTCAGATGGTGCTATGTACAGTAGCCTGTAATTGTAAACTTAGGGACGGTCTAAAAAAACAGGTGGGATTAATATAATTGACTTGAATTGACAGCAACTTGATATCAATTACAATAATAACAGGGATAAGAGATGTAAGTTTGTAATTTAATCAATGACTTGCGATCAATCTCATCTCTTTAGGCACTAGCCTAAATTTGTGGTTGTCCTTGTAAGGCAACGTATAAATTGCCCAAATTCAAGATATGGTTCCCCAAAATTGTGCATGTTAAAACTTAAATTATCAACTTCCAGAAATACCCAGACCACAATAGTGGGTTCTTTGATTACCATGCCTTATATCCTGGTCTGAGGAAAAGGAAAGAAAATATTCTCAAAAATGCAGATCATGTCATGTTAGAGATGTAGCAAGTTTTAATGTCTTTCTAGAAACTCTTTTTTCTAGAAACCATTTGTGAAAATTGTTCTGTTGTTATTAGTAAAATGATTTCATTATACATGTAACAAGTTTCAAGTTAATGACTCTGCATGGGTGAAAGACATCTGTGTAAACACCAGTGAAAGTCACAATATAAATTGTTTGATGATCAAAACAATATCACTTCAATCCAGATTAAATCATTTCCAGAATTCCACCCTGGCAATAAATTGGCAGTTGTCCAAGCATATGATGAAGTAGACTTGGATGTTATTTAAATGTTTATGTCATCTCAAGTGCAATTATCCACTTGATTATCATGTCATAAGATTTGTAAATCATTTCGCATCTTTTGAAGATACAACCTAGTGACATTTCTTTTAAATAAATGAATATTTAACAAAGAATAATTTGTGTATAGCATTTGAGTTTTATTTGCAAAATATATATACAATTATTTATACAACATACACATGTATATACAGAAACATTTTGAGAGATAATTCAGGCATATCCACGCTTTATCCATCCACTTTGGTGATGTTTATCACAACTGTCAAATGGGGTATGATATCTTTTCATGACTTTGCATCTGAGAACATGATTTTGTTACTACTCACTGACTGGAATATTTCTGATACAAATCAAATTGCCAAGGAAAATATCATTTAATGTAAATTTTCTTGGTAATTTTTTCACCGCCCACAAGCCTCCAGTAATGGCAAATGGCACGTTAGACAAAGAGATACAAAAGATACCCCCACCCAACAAGGGTAATTACTATTCAAATGAAAGGAATATGGGTGCAGAGAAAATTCTCATATGCACTCTTATTACCAGGGTCTAATTTTGTAGAAAGCTGATTAGGCCTAGGTTGTGAGCTAATTACAAACTAGTAATTAGATGACTGCAGATTCAAAGTCTTAAGAAATTGGGTTTAACAATACATTTGAAATCTTTCTACCTAGCGCACGAGTTGTAAATCCCTTTGCCAGGAAAAATAGCCGCTGATATCATCGCACATGACAATATCTGTGAGACAGAAAGAGAGAGAGAGAGAGAGAAGGGTAGACAGAAATATCTAGAATGAAACTTCATATATGATTACTATGTAAAGCAGCAAATTATGTATGGAAAATAATATTTGGCATTGGCCTTGACCATTCGTTTAAATTAAATGGACAGAAATGGATTCGAACCGCGCAGTGGACTTAAGTCATTCTGCTCATGCATATTGTCGGGCAAGTTTGCAGCATTTCAAATCAAGAAATAAAGTATCAAAACCCTAAAATTAGTTCATTTTCTTGATGATAAACGCCAACATTGATGGTTTCTTCCAACCTTCCCGCTGTTGATTTAATCATGCTTCACAGTCCTTCTGGAGTATGGCAAGCCTCACGATTTCAGCAAACGTGTCTTCTACTGACTTCAGCAGCACCCTGTCACTGTTCTTCTCGTTGCTCCTGAGGGCGCTAGCTGCCTGTCCGCTCGTACTCATCATCTGTGCCATCTCTGCATCACTCCCTGAGAAAGAAAAAAAGGGGAAGAACAAAAATTACAGTGATAACTTGATCAAAACATAACGAGCATTAACTGTACCGTAAATCTCCGTGTATAAGACACACCCGTGTATAAGACACACCCCGACTTTTGAGATTAAAACCCCCCCCCCCAAAAAAAATCCAACGGCAGGATCGAACCCGTGCCTGTACCTGTGTATATGACGCACCCCTGCTTTTGAATTTTCCCGACGGTACAAAAAGTGCGTCTTATACACGAAGATTTACGGTATCTCTTATCTAGAAAAAGTCAAGTTAATATTCACAAATCAAAATTCAAGAGAAACATAAAACAGCAAATACAAATTTAGCTCAATCAACATCAAAATGTAACACTGAGGCGTAATACGGTTAAGTTTTACTACATATTGAGATACTCTACAAAATCCTTGATAAAATGTGATATTAGTTTGAACAATATGGTATGGTTAAATGTCTCTATGAATCATTCAAGGCTACAGGACACAAAACTGATATTGTGAAAAGGAAGGAGTCTAATCATGTCATGAAGTTTGTTGCATCAACCCCTGACATGGTATTGCAAGTGTCCTACTAAAGATGTGAGTGTCTCACCGATATAATCTGGGCTGTTGCCTCCTGTAGCTATCCTAGAGGCACACATCCTTCCAAGCTGGACAAGGATAGATGTGATGTCCTCGTAGAGTGGAGGGAATGCTCGGCAGATACGAACTATAGAGGGCAGTGTTGCTTTGTAGAAGATTGCCCATCGCTCACCGGTCAGAACTAAAGGATAAAAACAAGAGAGATAGAGAATGTAAGGGAGATGGGTAGAGAGGTGAGAGGTGAGAGAGAGAGAGAGAGAGAGGGAGGAGAGGAGAGGAGAGGAGAGGAAAGGAGAGGAGAGGAGAAGAGAAGAGAAGAAAGACGGAGGTATATAGAGATCGGGAATGGATGGAGACAAAAATAATGACTGGAGATGCAATAACAGCTAGAGAAATTGGGTATTTGCGTGGATTTCTATAATCAACTGCAAATCATTTTTTTATTGATGCGTTCATTTCATCCCAGTACTTAGAAATCCATCCCCTTAACTTCTTTGCACATATAAAATCTTATGACTTTAGAATCTAAATATCCAGTCGGGCCATGATCATCATTAACAGCTTTGTCAAAGTGAATGAAAACTGCAAGAAATTGAAAACCAGAGCAAAATATTTACTCAACCTACAAAAGATAAGTAATTAATGCCAATGAACCTACCTGTAAGTAATGATGATATCACATTGATGGCTAATCGAGCGACACTCAGAGACTTGGGTAGGGCATACTGCAGACATAGATGTGATGTCAGTTCAATTGCAAACACCTGATGAAAAGACAGATATAAAAGCTATGATTAAGTGATCTACTAGGTGTTGTGGTTAACTGATTAACTAGGTGTTGTGGCGTGTGCCTGTAATCCAGCTAACAATGGAAGTTACAAACTGATTCAGCCGAGAACGCAGGTTCGAAACTGAGTCGCGTCTTTCGGATGGTGACGTTGTTTAAAGGTCGGTCCCCAGACGTAAATAATCATATCTGATTGATACACGTCTGTAAAAATACAATACACACACAAACACACACTCTACTGTTCATAAATATGTTGAAATTGATTATGTCTGTTTGACTCCCTCTCTCTCTCTCTCTCTCTCTCTTTCTCCTTTCATTCTCATTTCATTTATTTATTCATACTCTTGAGAATTTTAAACCATGGCCCATCATCTTGTGTGCAAATGAACCTCAAACTATTTTTTTTCATTTCACAAAAAGATTAGAGAGAACATCTGAAGAAACAGGAGGGTACTGACCTGTTTGGCCATGTCAGGCTGGGCCAGTAGCTCGGGGATGAAATCAAGACAGATGTGCATCGAAGGAACACCGGCTACTGTCACGGGTAGAAGCTCACTCGCATAGCCCTGGACAAATGAGTCAAGTTAACAAGAGATAATTTAGCTATTATCACGAGAAGAAACTCCTTCACATCATCCTAGAGAAGAGATTCACATAAGATTAGACTACTTGCACAAGAAACACCTCATTCATATTGCAAGAGAGAAGAAAACAATAATAAAGAATGATTCAGGACTGATAAACCTGCATTGTTGAAATACAAATACTGCGAACACCAAATTTACATTTTCAAAACCTTGACTAAAGAAAAAAGATCTTGTTAATATTCTAGGGTGGTGTTTCACAAAGATCCTAAAATGAACTTATTTCTAAGTTGGATTTAACAGTTACGGAAAGACATTAGCATCTTTGAAAATATTTTGTAAAAGTTATTTCAAAAGGCATGAAATGTTGATTCAAATCATTCATACTTTCTATTATCAAGGG
This sequence comes from Hemicentrotus pulcherrimus, assembly GCA_003118195.1. Classification (NCBI taxonomy): domain Eukaryota; kingdom Metazoa; phylum Echinodermata; class Echinoidea; order Camarodonta; family Strongylocentrotidae; genus Hemicentrotus; species Hemicentrotus pulcherrimus. The sequence goes on along the minus strand of BEXV01000240.1, from coordinate 17,712 downwards.
GAATTCATGTTCTTGATGTGGAATATATGAAATGTCTAAAATACTTGAATTTATATTTTGGATATATTTAATTTTAAGGCTACAAATGGCTCTCCATAATTTTCAAGTCCAACTTGTTCCAAGTTCGACTTAGGATCTTTGTGAAACACCTTCCCCCTGGTTTGTACCCTCTGATCAAAGCAATAGTTTGCACATTCCTAAATTTGGGAGACAACATGGTTTATGAAGCATTTAGTACACTCCATAACAGTGTACATTCATGGCAGTAATGTGCGATCTGTAAAATGGTTGCAATAATCGTAAGAGCCATAGTCAAAATGGTTTCATAGTTACCTGAAAGTGGATCAGCTTGGCTAGATTAGGGTCGGCAATGAACATCTGATGTAACAATGAACACACCTGACACTGGATCTCTCTCAGGCATGACAGACGACTCTCTTCAACCTAAAAAGACGATAATATTTTTCCATGAACTCCATCCGTGCCACTATATGAGCTTCTACTGTGAGATTTTGGTTTAGTAGTATGGCTCATTAAAAACGTGAGCAAGTAATATCTTCCTTACGGCTGCACATCCGCCATGAAAACAGTGCATTTCTACCTTTACTACTCTGCTTTCTGCCCCACCTTTTTGCTATGAAAAGGCAAGGCAGACAGATCCGTGGCAGGATCTGAACTGCATCACATTCTCAATACCATGGAAACCAAGAACTGTCCACAAAACTAGCTGTTCTACCCATCAAATGACTGACAGATCTGGACTGCCAAGCTCTCTAAGCAACACAAAAAACATGATTTCTTACGCATGATATTCTGTCATGCTTCTTAATCTTGTAATGAAAAAGCAGACCTATATCTAAAAGTATGTGAACAGCAACATTCTCTACGATCACTGTGGAACCAATGAATATCTAGTTCTGTTCACACAATGACCACACTTCAAAGAAAGTGCAAGGGCCAATTATATGCTATGCACACTGATTGATCTAAATACCATGTTACTACCAAGATTACTAATGCTGAAAACTTGCCATCAAGACTCCTAGCTTACTCATAACAAAATCCTAAAAAGAGCACTACTTAATAATAATATCAGATAATTATATAGCATACATATCCACCATGAAAGGTGCTCAAGGCTCTCTGAACATTACCCGGCTCTGCTAGGCTGCCGATTTCGGCGCTCACAGCATACAAGGAATTCCTTCCAACCAGTACCCATTTAACACCTGGGTGGAGAGTGGCCAATGTAGATTGATGTCTTGCCAAAGGACATTAGTGCTGCGACGGGACTCAAACTACTGACCCTGTTAACTTATACTACACTGCCATTCTTACCTTCTCGTTATCAAACGGCATACAGATCTCCAGGAGTATCTGCATGGCAGCACTCTCCTGGGTGATGAGCAGTGCTGCCTTGAGCTCCTCCCTCTCCAGCTGAGAGGGGAGGGCCGTGGGGCTGCTGGTGTCCGGTCTAGCCCTGGCTACTGTGGGGTTGGAGAGGATGTGTGAGGAGAGGTACGCCCTGCAGGCTGCCAGGTAGGCTCTCAGGGTCTGCAACACCAGCTCTAGGATGGGTGAACATCTGCGACAGGCATTGTTTAACAATGTTAGATCTGAGATGTATGGCCCTACATGTTATCAGTGTCTGTGATATGGTGTATTATTGAAGCCCTAAAAACAATTGCGCTTCAAAATGATCAAGACGCGCTTCAAAATGATCAAGACGTGCCTCAAAAAAGTACAAATCTTTGAGTAACCAGTTTTACCATACCTGTTTTCCCCAATAGACTGTAGTGATTTGAAAACCATTAGGAAAACGCAAAAATTGGTTTTCAAATTTCCAGTCATAAATATCTTGATAATCAGACGGGCGATCGGCTTGTAAATGTTATGGGGTTCCTGACTGAAAGGTTTGAAAGGATTATAATTTTCATTGCAGCATGAGCTAAATCCAGAATTTCTTTTTCAGAATCTGAGACAAAGATACCGGATCCCTTTAAGGAAAGAACACATGGAGTGAAGATGAACACAGATGACAGGAGACAAGATGAATGGCCTTTATAGGCAGGTGGCCTCCAGGTACAGATTTATTTAGCACATGTTTCAATTAAAAAATTCTGTTCCAAGGAAAACAAACGAATATGGTCTTTAGAGATAGGTACAGTAGGTGTTTGCTGAAACCTGTTTGACTGTAGTTTACCCAACTTTGTTAAATGTTATGTACCTCTAGTTACAGGATTAATTCTTAATCACCGAATATCACAGATAGCACTTATGGTCATAGGTCCCCTGGTATTAAAGATGTTTGCTTTCAAAGTACTAAAGCAAGGCTTGACAATATTAAATGTCCATCAAACAATGACCCTCAAAAGGTTCCTCTGGAACCTGAAAAAAAGGAGAAAAAAACCTTAAATACAGAGGTGCTGCACAAAACATCCCATGCACCCCACTCCCAGAAAGGGAACCTTAACTAGTACAAAATTAAGATTACAAAAAAAAAAAAAACTACCACACCATTTCTACAACTTCATATTGGGGATTCAGTGACACAAAGAAGTGACTCCATATTTTGCCAAAATGAGAATTTGAAATCAAACTGTTCAGAAAAATGTGGGCTTTCCAGGAAACACAAAGACTTAACTCCACCCAACACCCCATTGAAGTCAATGGCTAGTGAAACATAAACTTAACTCCTTAAGGCCCAAGTGCTCATTGACACATAAACCACTTTCTCTCAAAAATGGCCAAAATGGAGTTACGTCATTGTGTCACTGACCCCTTGATATCTCCTGTATATTCTACTTACCTAAATACCCGCAAATCACACCTTAGTACTATGAGGGGGTCAAGGGTCAAATCTTCTTCACTGAATGGTGTCACTGGTTTGGTCTCGCCCAATGCGTTGACTGTCATCACATGTAATCTGTAGAATAGAATACACGTCATTAAATGAGGTTAATATACACCTATGAATATTTTGCTTATGAACAAAGATATACAAATATATTTTGACAAAAAATATTCTGAAAATAAATAAAAAGCAACAATGAAGACAGAGACGATGATGATGAAGATGGTGGCGACAACGATGACGATGACAACAACAAGAGTTATAATATCAATAATTATAATGATAATAACAATGGCGACAAAACACATTTATAATATATCTTTCAAGGTGCTACTAGTAACACGTGTAAATAAGGTCTTGCATGTCATTTATAAATAAACTTTTAATGCAGCACATCATCAATTCTTTTTTCAGGATATTCGATGCAAAGCAGGAATTGTTGGAACCACTCACTTTCTTGGCATGACAGTGTTGAGTTTGTGCCACAGACTGACCGCCATACTGGTCACCTTCCTAGGTACCTGTGGGTCAAGCAGTCCCAAGAGACTGGCCACAAGGGTGTCTGAATACTCCATCAGCTGAGGGTTGTCTCGGTCAAGAAGTGATTCCAGGATAAGAACTGCTGGAGTGGGGTTGCTCAAGACCGTAGACAAAGCTAGGAGGGAAGACATATATTTTTCAATTGTCAGTTCTATTCATAAAAATTATTGTATGTGCATAATTTCATATCTTTAAACTTGTGCTAGATAAGCAGATTCCTAGTCTTACATTGTAAGTACAACAATGCGTCACTTCATGTCGTAACATTTCATTTCCCTATCATTATTGAAATAATAATTTGTATGTTTTTTCTTCACTAACATTGAACTGAATTGATTTACGGTCCATTAAAAAAAATATTAAAAAAACAGGAAAGCCAGTTAAAATTGCTTAGAGGGCCTGAAAATCACCTAGAATAAACTAGTTTGTACGCAAAAAAGCCTAAACTTTGGTATGAAAATAACTTGCCAGGGCCTGAAAACTGGCATCCCTGCACTAATATCACCTTCACCATCATCATCAGCATTACCATCATCATCATCATCATTACCATCACCACCATCATCACAACCATCACCATCATCATCATCATCATCATCATCATCATCATCATCATCATCATCATCATCATCATCATCATCATCATCATCATCATCATCATCATTACCATCACAACCATCACCATAAACATCATCGTCACCACCATAACTATCACCAACACCATCACAATCATCATCACTATCAATGTTGTTACTGTCATCATCATTATCATCATCATTACCACCAGCATCATCATCTTGAACATCACCATCTCATCATCATCATGTCAATGTCATCTTATCGTCACCATCATCATCTCCTTCATCACCACCATCAATCCTACCTTTCTTGAGTTCCTCCGGTGTACAATTCTCTCTCACCGCCCTCCTCCCGCCAATCTTCCTCTTCCTCGTCCTCTGCCTCGTCCTCTCCTCCACCTCGTCCGCTAGCCACTCCTCAACCAGGCACAGGTGTGGGTAGTGGGTGGACACGCAGCGCAGCAGGATGGGATAGAGGGCGCCGTACTCTGTCTGCTTGGTCTGGGCATGTCGTACCAGGTACTTGATGGGCAGCTGGGAGATGAGTTGGCTGGAGTAGGTCAAGGGTCGTTCGTTGATGATCACTGGAGAAATGAAACGAACATTACAAAATTTACATTTCTCACATGTAATTTGTGTGACATGTTCAATCTGCCAGATAAAACTGCTACTACATAGTCTCTTCTAGCTGTCAATTAAAAACAATTCATGGAATGAATAGTCTGTAGTCTAAGTTCTATCTCTGAAGTAAACAGATAGTAAAAAGAAGTAGAGATGCTAATATTCTCAAGATAATGTCTGTATTTTGAGGGCTGAGAGTCAGTATATTGTATGAGGAAACAACATTTTTCACATAAAAATAGATATAGTTATTGTTCACAATAACACGCACATAAATAATAAATATCGCCAAAAAGCAAGTAGGCTTTCACACTCACTGAGATGTTTCATATTATTCAGCACACAGTCTTCATAGAGTAGCACATAGTAGAGCATGAGCAGCTGTGCCGTCATTCGCTCTTCCTCCCCAATCTCTGCCTTCTCGTCCACCTCCATGGCTTCCGACCCACTCACAAAGGACACAGCGGATGATTTGAAAACGGACAGGATCTCCCTCTCAGAGAGTGGAGCGTTCCGCAGGTGCTTGGAGCCTGACTGGGTAGGCATGACGACTGAGGTCACAAACACTTCAATGAGAGGGGGGAGCAGAGGGTGGAGAGGAGGGGTCGCGTTGCAAATCTGTCTGAACAGCCAATCCTTTGAACAAGAAAATTGACAAATTAGAAATAAGGAAGGATTGATCCGAACAACTATATTTTGGATGTTATTGCATAAATTAATTTCATTAAGGGGCTACATTAGCAACATGTGTCAAGTAATATATTAAAATTATGCAACATATGATGAAATATTTTCATTGGAGATGAAGAAAAATTGTACAAAATTGTACAAAGCATAAGGAGGGCTGCGTGCAAGCTAAATCATGAGTTTTCGAACTTATACTTACCAATTAACTTAAAACCTCATAATTTTCTAATCCTCCATTGTGTTATCCTCACTTTCACTTATCTCTTTCTCTCATTATTTTCTTTATTCAAACCAACCAAGGATAAATTTTGGTTGTGTGCAAATGATTTGTCGACAATTTTTCTGTGGTCAATAACCTACATGTAAACTAAATGAGTTCTTGATTTCAATCGATAACAGATACTACACCTAACCATAACCTTAACCATAAACATAATGAAAACAAAATATGTTACCCTAACCCATGTCTTTGCCAAAATTAAATCCTGAAGCAATTATCACCAGAACATATGTTGGAGGACCTAAACTTGCCCACAAACTTACTTTGATTGGAATGTTGTGTTTGGTGAATGCTCTGCTCTTGAGTAGATGGAACACACAGTGAACCGGTAGGAAACCTGTCGTTGATGCACTCAGCTTAGGTGTGACGGCTACGGTTACAGCATGTGCTGCCGCAACCTAGAATACAGGCAATAGTTAAAGACTAACAAGTTATGGAAGCCTAAAATCATACACATTAGAACCATTAGACATACCAGTAATGAGTAATGAGAAAACCTGCCTGATCACGAAGGTGTGTTATACTGGTCATGCAAATTCATTTTCAAAATAACTACCGGTATCTAAAAGTAGTCCTGAATGGTTTATTTTGTATCAAAATAGGAACCACTGTCCATCATCAGGGTTTGGAAGTATTTTGGGGATTATGATCTATTTAGACACTAGAACAAGACATAAGGCTGATATAGGGGAAACATACACCAATAAAAAAAACTTTGTAAACTGGAAAATATATATTTTAACATCTGAAGTCAATTGACTTTATGTCTGCTCAAAAAAAGTTTGACAAACTGAATTCAATTCAATGCCAAGCTTTGTATTCAATCAATCTAGATCCTAGCTTTATCTTTACAAGTTCATTTGGTCTTGAACACTACAAGGGAGTGTTTTATTGGATGACATCACTATTTACAACATACATAAAGATATACATACCTGTTCAGTGAATATGTCTTGAATGAACAGGAGCCTCATCTTGGCAAGGGAGTTTGTTCTCATGGCAATCTAAGAGAGAGAAACAGAACAAAAATTGAATTATTCATTATTATAGTCTTTGCTGTGGGGCTCTGTTCTGTGAACCTGTTTTGATGATGAAAGAGTGTCCAAAATTTAAGGAAGTATATGTGCATATGTTTCATTTTAATTACAATTTAAGTAGAATTTTAATCCATACTTCCCTAAGACCCATTTTTATCTCAATCAAACTATCAATACCGAATCAGTCAGAATATTACAGATGACCAATAATAATGTTATCTCTTTTTAACCACTAGTTTTGCAAAGTAACTTATTATGCACACTTTGTGCACACTTTGTGTGCAGGCAAGCACTGAATCCAATGACCGGGGTAATAGTATATTTTTGTAAAGCGCTTAGAGACATTTGTATAAAGCGCTATATAAGTTAAATTATTATTATTATTATTATTCAGGAACTTTTTGCCTATGTGTTCTAAAGTGGCAAAAAAGATCCCTTTTGAATGGCACATCAAGAGTTTAGCATCAATTGAGGTAACATTTGTACTTGTACTAAAATATTACAAACTCACTGGCTATATGAATAACACAGGACTTATAGCACTGAAAAGATAAGTTTGTACCTTCATTCCAAGAGTGGTGCACACTAAATCAACAATGGCCTGCATCTGATTTGCATGGAAGTGAATGGCCATCAGAAGCAACATCTCACTGAAGGAAGCGCTTACACCACTCTCCCTGAAAAGGAAGCACAGATTATACAGGGATGTTAAGTACAAAATGTTGCAAAACTTCCCTTCTTTATCAAAAAAATGTCCACTACCTATTCCTCTCCAGACGTGTTAGAAAGAATGTAACATGATAAATACAGTACACTCTACCTGGGACCCATTTCACAAAGCCTTTTTTCAATGACAAATGACAAAAATCAGTGACAAATTTGCTGATAACAAATCAGAAGCAAGGATCTCACTAGCTTAAAACAAACACTGTAATTTGTCACTGATGACAAGTTTTGTGAAATGGGGCCTAGATCAGTAAATGTGAACCATTTCTAGGTTCACATTTGAATAAGACATCACAATCCTGAAGCATGACTAATGTTGTGTTTTTATAATTATTTTGTTGCCAGCCAGACTCAGCCAGTTGAGCTCAGAGCTGATATTTGAGAAACTATGCTCTACATTTTTACAACATTAGAGTCACAATACCTGTCTTACAGAGTAATTTCTATAAAAACAAGATACTTTTGCAGCAAGAAATATTCATGAATTCCAAAATCCAACATTGACATTAATTATTAAGTGGCATGCAACACTACAAATCTGGACCACTCGAGGAATCTGTGAAAGCTTCAGGTTTTTCAGTACACACATCCTCATACAGACCATGAATGAACAGGCAGTGGAAATGTGATATACTTACGTCTCAAATCTAGGTCCCTCCTTCACCAACCAATTAATCCACTGTGTCACTATCTTCTCATCATCAACACTGTATTAAGACAAACAACATTCAAGAAATCTGTTAAAGCAGTTCTATGAAAAACGGAATTAATATTCTCACTGTAATTTAATGTATGTATTATCCTGTTGGTTATCACAAGGTATATTTAGATGGTTGAAATCTGTCCTTTTCATTATATTTTCACCCAAGCCATGTGCACTAAACCCCCTTATCTTTAGTATTCCATACAAATCTAGTTTCAGTCTATCAAACTAGTAAGGTCTGAAAAGAAAGTGCAGTAATCTCTATCTTTATTATCATATTACTATAAAAAGTAGTACACAAGTAAAACAAAAAATATTGCAAATTATATCAATTCAATTGTAAATGTACAATCGTACAACACTTCTCGAACAGGCCAACATACACAAGACTAGAATGGTAAAATCCACATCAGGCTTAAAGACAATGTACATACTCTTATTGGGAAGTATATGAATAGAGGAACATATGGCTGATATCTTGAGCAAGTTTACCCCCTACCTGACTAAGAATGGACAAGCAAGTAGCATACAGAGGCCCATGGAGATGAACCTAATTCCCGCTGCTGTTGGAGGAGGGTGGCTGGTCAGGAGACGTAATAGCTGCTTGGTTTCTATCTCACTGAACCTAGGATAGAAAAAGAGAGGATCGAAAACATAAAAAGGAATTGATCAATCCACATTTGTGGTTGGACAAACTGAATTCACTTTTGTTTCAACTGATTGTTATAAAAGCAAAAATGTTCCTTTTAAGCCAGCTGCATAGTCTGTGATCACACTGCAATCTGATTTTAGAAGAAGTTTAACCAGTTGTAGAGACTATCATTACCAGATGACAAGTATATAACAAGGGCTTGAAGTAGACTATTCTTGGGTTCAATTCTGAATAAGTCTTCACTACATCCGAGCACTGATTAGTCCATTTTTTAAATGAATTTACAAAAGGCATAGCTCTGAAAATTTAATGGACAGATTTTCCATGCTCCACCAGGCATAACGAACAAGAATGCTGCTAAAAGAAAGAAAGAAAGAGCTATAAAATAGGGTGGCTCCCCCAATGGGATTCAAATGGGCAACTTGTCTTTTTCAACATTTTGAATTAATATTAAGCAATGACATGATATCTACCGGTACTTCTTTATTCACCCTCATCAAATGTATTGTTATTTCTTTATGAACAATTTTTAAAAACTACAACAATAATATGTACAATTTGAAACTACAAAGCCCTTTTGCAATGATAACCAATCAGAAGCAAGGATTTTAGTAGCTTATAACACAAACTGTCATTTGTCACTGATGCCAAGTTTTGTGAAACAGGGCCCTGGTGGTAAGATACGCCTTGGTTTCTTACTTCATGCCTGCAATCCCCTTGAGAGCACAGTAGAGCCTCATGAATGCGCTGGCCTGTACTACATTCCTGGCGGGGAGGTCCCTAAAGTGCTCCTTGGAAGGAGTGATGGATTTGAGCTCTTGAAGAAGATGATCCCTGAGACATTGCAGCATGGTGTTCTCTTGCTTCAACTAGAATAAGTAAAGATATGCAAATTGTTGTTAATCGTTTAGCCTGTACCTCTTTCCAGGAGGGGAGGTACCAAAAGAGATGCTTGGAGGAAAAAACAATGAGGATACATGAGACATAAAGGGAGAGACAAGTAAAAAACAGGAATGAAATAAAACATAATACAAAGACTGTGGAGAATATAAGAGAAATATGTTACTTGAGAAATGGTTGAGGAGAGACATGACTAAGAATATGATAGACGGGGAAAAGAAGTATGATGGAAAGATGAATTTGGCAACGGTAAAGATAGAGAAAGAAGAACAACAGAAATTCAATAAAAGAAGAGGATAAAGAGGTATAATGCACATGTATATTAAAGCGGGACTGCACTACTTGTAGCTACTTGCGCTCTCTATACAGCCAACAATGCCTAATCGGTACCCGTTGATCCTCCATGGTCCCTTTTTCTTATGTTAAATGAGAGCTGATTTGGTGAGATAACCACCTGCCAGTGACCATGCAGGGAGGTCTAATCCCTCCTGGCCAAACTAGTGATAGATAAATATGAATTCACATGAATCTGAACTGACCTTCTGACTGGAGCGTACAAACTGAGCAAACCAGTTGCGTACTGTAGAGCTGCTTCCCAGGAGCAGGCCACTCAAGAAGCTCACCATGTCACCCTGACCCCCGGCAGCTTTACTCCTCACTGCATGGTCTAAGGATAGAGCTACAGCTAGACCAGGTAGACGGCATTGTTCAACCTTAAACAACAAATATGAAAGACAATGTTATTATCTTTGAATTGATTAAAGTATTACTAGTAATGTTCAAAGTATGGTTTAGAGACAGAGTTATAGCTAGACCTGGTCGACGACATTGCTCAACTTCTAACAACAAGCATGACAAAAATTAAAAAAAATATTTTGAAGATTTAAGTTAATGGTCAAATTCTGGTTAAGAGACAGAGTTATAGCAGGAAGCTGTAATAAATGGAGACTCCGTCTCAAAAGAATTTTTGGAGGAAAAGATATTCAAGATTAACTTGGCTCAACAAAAATAAATGGAACCCTCTCCAGCCCTCAAATCCATCTACAGCTGTCCTTATCAATGCACAGTTCCCCTCTAGTATTCCAAATATTACGAAATGTTACGCAACGCCGACCGCTGTCTGTTTCCCGAAGTCCTCTATTCACTCGGTCGTAAATATATGCAGGCATCAAGCTTTGAAGACATGCGTGGCACCGACAAATTAGGTCATGTTCAGTGAAGATGTATTTAGCTATAATATATAAAATACAGAATTCCCGACATATGACCAATGAAACTTTATTTTGGTTATCAAATGCTTTTTTGGTGCTCGGATAGCTCTACTGAAGACGAAACCATTTTAACCAGCAAAATCGACCAAGGAAATCGTGAGTTGGAGCGAATGTAAGGTTTCCATGATCATGATTTTCTCATCTAATTATTGACATTTTCCGAAAATTTCCGAAATTTCTTTATAGCTAGGAAGATAGTCCAAAGGTTTATCTCCCTAAATAACTAAATGAAATTGTGTTATATGTTTGCGCATTTGTTGGACGATGGTTAGAAGTTGTCAATTCATCACCACTTTTCACCCAAGTACGGGCTGGCAACGCATAAGCCGCCGTGCTTGCTGGCCTGGGCTGTAGGTGGAACGAGAGGACTTAAAGCCACTAGGGAGCTGTATGGTCTCAGAGAGGGATTAAGGGGATTACGGTAGGGGAAACAAAAGACGCGCGGTGCCACGGATGGCTTCAAAGGGGCCTCTTGGACGGGATCTCCATTTATTACAGCTTCCTGGTTATAGCTAGACATTGTAGACAACATGAATCAACCTTTAATACATAAGAATCCCAAAAATATTTTTTTTTAAAATTAATGGTCATGTGTCTAGATATGGTTTAGACAGAGAGAGCTGGAGCTAAACCTGGTAAACAATGTCTCTAAATGCTTTACATATATATTATTACCCCGATCATCGGACTCAGGCTTGCCCGCACACAATGTATGCACGTTTCCTCCGTGGGGAGCATTTCAGCCAGGCGCCATTTTACAGATGCTCATAATGCTAAGCAAACTACATTAACTTTTGCATCCTACTGGTTACTCACACCTTGGAGGGTGGCAAATGAAGCTTAACGTCTTGCCAAAGGACGTTTGTGCCGGGTTGGGATTTGAACCTGTACCTTGTTATCTGTCTGTTGCCCTGACACTGAGTGTTCAACGCTCTGACTGAATAATTTGAATTGAATGTACAGCTAGGAGACTTACAGCTAGAGTTCTTAGTTTGAGTGTCTGACTGGGATTCATGGCTGCTAGTAGTCTCAAGCTTTCAGTCCTTCTTCTACCACCAATGCTGTCCTCATCCTGACGCTCTCCACTCTTGATCAAAACGTTGCACACTGAAGGAAACAAAAATTCATAACAAGAGATGCAGTTTTAAAAAGTGCACAAACTAATTAAGACCATATTCATGGCTACAAATGAATGGGAAAAACTTTTTGCACACATCACTGAGCTTGGAAATACTGTGAATGCAAAATTTTGTTTTGGACATGTTTAAACCAATTCACAAATTTGAAATTTCTGAATATATCATTTATAAGAAAACAGGCATTGCTGTCTACAAGTAAAGACCATATTTGAAAGAAGCCTTTTATTTAATGCCTGGAAGCACTTCTAGTGTGCAAATTTCCTCCAGAAAGCAGCTTTGAGACAACAATATCAATAAACTTTTATCACCACTCATCATAAGTGTAAAACCAAGTAGCTGACACAGAGTATTTAAAAGGCATATCAGATCAAATTTCCTTAACCATGCCAGGGCGCGACAAACCCGCTGGCCCGAATGCCCGGGGCAACCAAATTGAGCCGTCGGGCAAGCAAAAAAATAATCACTTGCCCGATCGGGCAAGTGACGATTTATAGCAATTTTTCAGTGGTTAAGAACTCTCATACTTCGCCCGTCAATTGCTTACCGATCGTCAAAATCCCCCCAAACCGTCGCACATTACAAGAGATCGAGATCATTTTTCAAACGAGTTAACTCTACAAAATAAAACACCGCACTGCTGCAGCGCATGCACACAGAAAATCCTACATATGAATCATGCACATTTCCCCGATCGCGCGCTCTCTCCCCCTCTCTCCGCTTGTTGTAAACAAGTCGTGCCCTTCTCTGATTGGCTGAATCTTGCTAGGATAAATGACGTCATTTTCTGGGTGAATCAAGCGGGTGCACGTGCGAATGATGAAAGTCAGAGATTCGATGTAAACAAACGTCGGAGATTTTTTTAAAGCAAGAATTCATCGGCACAAAAAAATAACAGGAATAAAACAAACCATTTGTTATTTTGAGAATAATAACAAGATCTACTTTTGTGTTAATTAGATAGATTGATTTCTAATTTTGAATTTATTATTTTTGCGGACTGAAGATCTGACCGAGCAAGCTAAATGAACCTGGGAGAACCAGTTGTTTTGGTTTTATAATGGTTCTTACCGATCTTGCTTAGTCTCATATGCGGATACCCTTATCGTTAATTTTATTTAATTGGTTATTTTTAGAGACATAATTTTTGAATTCTTGAAGATTTATAACAATGAATGATACAATAAAGAACCCACACTTTGGTGAAAATAGCAACTCCCAATTATTTCATATTTTTCTTGATGAACGAGTTTACGAAAATAAGTTATTGACTTTAAAGAATAAAAACAATAATAAACCTGCAAATAAATTTGTGTTCTTTATTTAATCTTCAGCCATTTTTTGTTGACTATTTGACTTTTTAACTTACAGGATATTATCAGTTGTTCTTTCAGTGCTGTTGTGTGCATATTCTAAAACACTTAACATTACGCGATGGACCTAAATGTAACGCTTCTTTATTCATTTTCTGACTGAGAACTTTGGGCAAGTGAAAAATTGGTTCGGGCAAGTAAATTGAAAACCCACTTGCCCGACTGGGCAAGTGGTGAAAAAAATTCTTGTAGCACCCTGATCATGCAGTTATCACTAATCTCATTGGATTTGCTGCAAAACCAAACTATTTTTTCTCTGCTCACCTTGAAAGAAGCTATCTGGAATATTAGCTACAAGTCTGCACAGCATGGTTGGTCCCAACTTGACCCTCAGCAGCACCTCAGCCAGTCTATTCACAGGTAGCAAGGACGGCAACTCTAGAGAAGGAAATGCAAGTTAAGATTACACACAAAATTGATCAAAAATTCAAAAAGTACCTTTCTGCAGAATTTGCGGAATTGGAAAATACAAGTAAATTTAATAATTGCCTACATCATTATATCTAACTTTTTAATAAGTACTCATGTTCAGGAAACAATAAAAATACGAATAATTTGGGATCACCGATATTGGAGGTAGTATTTCATTGCAATTTTTTTGTGTGTAATTGGTAATGTTCTGCTCCAAATTGTGCAAAAAGTTGAATTAAAACCTGGGCCATATTCTGAAACTGATGTTATCTTTAAAGGTAGGGAAAAAGATGTTACTTGTCATAAACATAAATTGCGCGGAACTATTAGACACTTATTATAACCATATTGCTTGCGAAGATGTCTCAACTTTACACAAACGCAGGCAGCATTGTGCAGACATTAACCAATATGCTGTGCAGCCATTAACCAATGACTCATCTTAATTTCAATGGGTTATGACAATGAACATGATTTTACTAACATACAAGATAACATCATTTTCAGAATACCGCCCCAGGTTTTAGAAAGTTGTCTGGAGTGAAAAAGTGCAAGTAGTTCATTGTTACCTGCTTGTGCAATACAGAGCACATCAGAAACCTCTTCCCTGTAAACCTCATTCTCAAACAGCTCACAAGTTCGGGGAGTAAAATCTGTTGGTTCCTTGATCTGCAAGATAAATTTGAATTAAAAAAATATGAGAACACTTTATAGGAGACAGTACATATTACGCAGCTAATATAGTATACTTGAATACTGAAACACTTTTTTTCTTTCTCTCATTAACTTCCCACAAGTAACAGTTTTCACTTTCATTTAGAGCACATTTTATGCAATCCAGCTATTCTTGAGTGCTTACCTAAAATAATGGTAGACTTTGAGAGGCACCATGTTATCATTTCTGGTTTATTCAGTTGTATTTCATTGAACCTGATTTTGAATACAGGACTCTTTTTTTATTTCATGTAGTAAGGGTGAGGTTTCTGAGTGCATATTTAGTCCTTTAATTTTTCTCCAGAGCTAAATTAATTCCAATAACATGTAATTTATTACTGGTAGACAATTCTGTGTCAGCTTCTTGATCAAGGATGACTAACCTGACTGGATATAAAGAGAAGTTCACTGATGAGTAACCTCAAACGCCTGGCAGAATCACTCTTCTCAAACTCCAGAGCTAAACCATGCTGAATGTGAGCTGTCAAGTGATTTTCTGTATCTCCTAGTTTTTGCCTGGTAAAAGGAAAGAAAGCAAACAAACAAACATTTATTTCCAAATGTGTATGATACAAAGATCTCATCATCAGGTTGTGTGTTTGAACATCATATATTTGTACGAGTGTATTGCATTGTCTTCTGATTGTATTACAAAAATCTCTTTCACAATATTATTAGTGAAGTTAATTGTCTTTTCTTGTATAGTGGGATTAACTTTTAAATTTAACTTTTATCTGCTTGCTAATCCCCCCTAACACTTCATAATAAATTTCTGTTCTTAAGATAATGTTTATTTTCTATTTTTATATTTTAAATGGATAGATCTATGTTTTTGTATGTTTTTATGTTCTTCCTTGCTTTTTATGAATGTGTAAAATAAAAGAATTGAACTGAACTGGAAACTATATAAAAGAACATTTATTTGGTGGAAACACACTGTTCAACAAATAAAAAGCAGTAGATTCCATGTATTTCACAATTTAGTGAAGACTATCAAGAAAATTGGATGAACTTTCCAACATAAATAGACAATTTAAGTACCTGTTATCTATCCAAAACTAACAGTAACACTAGACTATCACCATGATCACTAGTAACAGAGAGAATCTAATCAATTTGTCATAAACATGATAAACTTGTACATTTCAGCAATAAAACGAAACATAGACCCGAGTGCGTTTATTTGAATCTCACTCTCAACTTATCATTTTTCATTCAATTGGAAATTCAAGAACTCACCTCATTTTCGCTTCTTTCAAAGCATCTTGTTCGAGCGTACTGAAATCGACCGACAAAAGGGCTACGATAGAGTTGACGACTTCCAGGCCGGAGAGAACCCGTAGAAGCTTCTTGCGTCCCTGGACCCAAATGTTGCTGGTGTCCAGCGGCGCACAGAGAGACATGCGAACAAGACATGGCAGCAAAACTCTCAGTTTTTTCTCTCCTAGCTTCACAATGGCATCGATGTCGACATTTTGCATCGCCTGGAAGGCTTCTGGTGATACAACAGGCTTCGAAGACATAACTTTGAAAGATGATTTATCTTTTACAGATAGAAATTAATAATAATTCGGCGTAGCAATATTTTCATTTTTGGAGCGAGCAGTAATATATCATGGTATCGTTGAAGAAAAAATGCATCTGCGTGGAAAAGAAGACACTTGAGCGGGTAAGATTTCTTTATTGCATTCATTCAGCTCAGTACAAATGAAAAATCATAATATATCAAAATCTAAAGAAAATTTTAAAGACCTCAGAAATACATAATTGAGTTAAATACCGTTAGTACACAATGTCTTCAAATCAACTTACTGAATGAATATTATAGTTCAATCAAAGCCTTCTCCTCTCCCCCACCCGAAAACACAACACAAACAGAAAGAAGAGACGAAAATTAATTGGTGTTATGTAACATTTCCGACGAGGGATAAAGAGAAGGAAAAAATCGAATTCAAATTAATGATACAGGAACTATACAGTGCGTCCCAGAAAAAAGGAAACCGAGAATTATCGATGTTTTATCATAACTTGATCACAATTAAATGACACATAATTATTTGTAAAACTAAGATCCCCTCTTTCATTTGTTGCAACTCATAATATTATGATACGTAGTCACACATGAGTGATTAAAAACAATTAGAAGAGAGGGTACCAACAAGTCATTTGGCGGGCGGTATCTGAATTTCAAAAAGAAAAAGAAAATTTCTAGAAAGTTGATTTTCTGCCCTTTCCTTTCATATGACAACTCAATCAGGAAAAATGAGCCAAGAATAATTCTAACTTCTTTTTGTTTAAAGTAATGCAATGTATTTCCATATATATGATTAAAAGGAATTCGTTTCACATGGCTGCCTGCCATAGCAACATCCTTAACTCCTGTTCGTTGACGACCTGCCATGCATGAAACAAACAAAACAGACAAACGGAAAGAATAGAAGAGAATTGGTGTTATGTAACATATTTTCCGACGAGGGGTAAAGAGAAAGACTTGAATTCAAAATTATGTTACAGGAACTATACAGTGCGTCCCAGAAAAAACGAAACCGAGAATTATCGATGTTTTATCATAACTTGATCACAATTAAAATTAATAAATTACACATATTTGTAAAACTTAGATCCTCCTCTTTCATTTTGATGCAACTCGTATGATACATAGTCACGCATGAGTGATTAAAAACAATAAGAAGAGTGGGTGCCAAAAAGTCATTTGGCGGGCGATATCTGAATTTCAAAGAGTAAAATCACATGCCCGGAAAGCTGATTTTCTGCCCTTACATATGACATCTCAATCAGGAAAAATGAGCCAGGGATAAGTTTTGTTTGTTCAAAGTAATGCTTCCATTTCCATAATTTGATTAAACGAATTCGTTTTCACTGGCTGCCTGCCGTAGCAACAAAAAGAGTTGACAAAAGACTTTCGTTGACGATCAGCCATGTATCCATGTAAATATATTCACTCATTAATGTTTGAAAACTGCGGTACGGTGTACAGATGCAATCATATTATAATTATTATATTTTTAAAAAATATTTATATATTTAATTAATTTCATACTTTATCCCAAACGCCTTTTTATAGCTGCCTTAATTGAGGCATTATCCATAAGATATCACGACTAGTATATTACCATGTCCTCTATAAAAATTAAAAATGAATAAATAAAAAATAATTAGACCCTTCAGGGTCATGCATGTTGACCTTGATAGTTGTATGGTTAAATAT